>PVHY01005626.1:0-80000 GCA_004024945.1 Uropsilus gracilis | reverse complement strand
GAAATTTTTCATATAGTTGGTGATAAAAGTCTAAGAGGTCAGGTTCTTTATAAATTCAGTTCACATTTAGTCTAAATCACAATTTAGTAATGTTTCCTTAGTATTTTATGCTTAGCCCTCAATGTGTTGGAGTGGTACCTGCCATTGACAGAGCTGATGTTATGTATTGATAGTAACATTGTGTAGCTAGAAAATATGAGGTATTTCCCTTTTGCTTTAGAATTGTAAATTTCAAAGACTTAGCAATATTATGGAGATTTGACTTTCTGACTTGATTGGTTCAGGGCTCAGGTGAGCAAAGTTTACATTGACTATGCCAAGGTGTAGTTGTTAGCCTTCATTAGAATTCATACATTTCTTTCAGAAGAATAGAAGGGGAGGAGAAAAGAAAAACAAGGCTTTGATGTGAGATGATTGACAAAACTCTGCTCCTGAAAGGGAGGGAAAATAAGGAGGGAGTTATAAAAAGGAACTTAAGAGGGAAATGAAGGATTGATCATTTTTGGAACAGTATGAGGCCCTGACTGTGAAGACTGAGGTGGGATGGGGAGCCCAGCCATGATGGCTGAGGTGGCCTGGGATCCAAGACTTCAACCCAGACAGGTGTACTCATGAGCCTTAGAATTCATGAGCTGGTGGTGTGTGCTAAAGGAACCTAAAGAGTTTGGAAACTTCAGCTTCGTGATGGAGCTTGTTTTATCAAGTTGGATTCAGATGTTTTTGGAAAGGCCATGAGTACAGCTTGAGAAAAGGGACCTGCTGTTGGTTCCTGTATGTTGGAGATTTTCTGCTGCCTAAAGTTGAGATGAGTGCCAAAAGGAAAGAAGAACACCATGTCTTGGACCATGTGTTTGGAGGAAGCTGAAACAGGTGCCTAAGAAGAAAAGAGAAATGCCATTTTTGGAACATGTGCTTGTAAACTCCAAGTGAACATGTGATGAGGTGACCAGGGACTAAAAGGACAGTTTTGGACATGTGGTGGGGTAACTGGGTTTTTCATGTTTATTTTGTAGTACATGTAATGGGGTAAATGGGGTTTTACACCCTCATCTTATAGTGCATGTTTAGGTAATCACTTTCTTTCTTGCTTGCTTAGTAATAAATAGTTTGATCTCTTTAAGATTTTGGTCTGTCTTTGAAATAACCTAGCAAAGGCTGTGAGTGGTCAAAGAATCCTGATGTTTTGTTTTTTTTTTTTCTTTAGTTTGGGAGAGAGGGCTTTGGGGCAGGCAAGCAGCAGGTATCTGAATGAGTGTGTGTGGAAGCTTAAGGGTTAATGAAGGCTTGCATCCATTCTGTATCAGATTGAAAGGTAAAGGTCCCCCCTCCCCCAGTTTAGGAAAGGCTGGCAAAAGGATTTTTAGTAAAAAGTCTGTCTTCCTCCCTTAACCCTGATAACTCATGTACTATATTAAGCTGGACCATAAGAAATTATGATTTTTGTAGATCAAAATTGATGAAATATTGAGTTCCCCTTATATTTTTGTTTGCTTTCTCTACTATCATGTAGGAAATCAATCTTCTGTTATATAAATTGAGGTATGATTTACCTTTAGGCTTTCCAATATACTTTAATGAAAAAATTCCCATTTTCAACTAAATTGATTTATTTTGATGTTATATTTTCCTCCTCAAGTCATGTGGGCAACTTCCATTATCATTAATAGGGTACAAATATTACAAAAGATGCCATCCTTTTCAGAAAATAATTTATTGGAACCACGGATTTTACTAGTAGATTTTTTTTTGTCTTTTCCTGAGAAATTTTGAATAGTGAAAAAGATAAGGACTTTCTTTTACTTCTTCTGCTTTTCTAAAGTATATCATTTATCCATTCCTGTCTGCAGTGCCAGAATTAGAAATAAACTGTAGCCAAATTTCAAGGTCTCACCCCATAGCAGGTTCATCTTGTTCCTTGGCAGGCACAGACAGTGCTTTATGTGATGACTCTATAATTACCCAGTTTTGGTAAACACGCATTATTTAGCCAATACAGCAAAATGGCTCCTTCAGAGCCATTACATTGCAGTTCATCAAGTAAATAGTGATTTAGCCATTTTCATGAAAAATGTGTTATTTCGTTGATAGCCTGTCAATCCACAGCATTCAGCTAATTCCCCATCACCCTTTATGAGTATTTTGGAATCTTCTTTTTGAAAACCATTACTGTACTCAATGAAGACTATGTAAAGCTCTATTTCAATGTAAAAATCACTTAATGTGATTGTTTTTATAGATATTTCTGTTATATGTATTCTCTCATTATTAGAGATATGAACACACTGTCCATTGTAGTAATATAAATTGCTTTGCTAGAAATGAAAATGACTTGATTGTCTTTAAGGAGTGGAAAGAAATGCATTATGTTTATGTTTAGACTCTAATAAAATTTTTACTTGATGATTTAAATCTCAAATAGCTTAATGACAGAATTATAAAATTCATTTCAGAAAATATACTGAAGCATCGATTGCTGCTGTCTGAAAGAATGTGTGCACTGGGGACACAGCTTTAAAACTAATATAGTTTCATAAACAAAGACACCTTTCATATTAAAATTAAAATATTTTCACTTATCTGTCAAGAGGGTTCATTTCCTTCGGAATGAAATTATAGTGTGGAGTTTTTGGTATATTCTCCTGAGATACAAGCTCCAAGAAGTAGTCTTCAGAACACAACTATAGAATTCATGAAGAAGTGAGGACTCTGCTCATTTATTTTTGTAGTGGTGTGTCATGCAAGAATTTCTACCAAAACACAGCATTAAGATGTAGATAGAGTTCCTACCCACTGTAATGTTTTACTTTTTTTCCTCTGAAAGACAAAAATATCTGCCTTGCAATACTGTGCTGCTGAGCCTTGATGGGAAGTATCATGCTGTTTCATGCTTCTTCCCCTGATGCTGTGATACTGATACTAAGTATGATTGTGACAATATAAGTATATTTAGCAAATCTCTGCAGGACACAGCAGAGGGAAATTAGAATGGAGTCAAGTAAGAACTTCAAAAGGATTACTATAGCTTGGTGTGGTAATAGATAGCTGGAGTATATTATATACAGCCTGTGAGTCATAAAAGGTTTTGTTACCTCAATTTAAAAAAAACTTATCTCAATTTAAACATTACCTCAATTTAAAAAAATATAATAAAGAAATAATTTTCTGAAAGAAAAAAAATTTAAGTTAATAAAATAAACAAAATTCTTATATGATAAAAATTGTAACATGATAATGGTTATTAACTAGACTTACTATGGTGAGCCTTTATATATTATATACTTAAATCATGTACATCTGAAATGAAAATTATGTTACATCTCAATTATACCTCATATGTATTATGTAATATCCATATATTAGTATTACATTTATAATTACCTACCCCTCCAAAAAACAAAGATAAAAAATGACCATGTGAAACAAATCAGCAGATCTTGTTGCATTCAGTAAATCTACAAGGAAAGGACAAAACTAAGATCTTTATACAAACAAACATTGATATTTCAATGTGTCTTTTTAAACTTTAAGCTGCTTGCTTGCTTAAAAGTCATCTATATTCCCAAGACAATTCCTTCAGCCCCCTTTGCTAACCCATATGTATTTTAATGAGGTCAGAAATCTGAGTTTGAAGACAAAGGGCATTTCTCTAAGGGGCTTTCCCATGACCCTTTCTGGTGATAATGGCCACAAACTCTGCCTTATTTCTCCAGTTAATGCCTCCAGGCTATCTTACCTAAGAAAGTGGAAACTTTAGGGAAGTTTTCTATCTTAGGATGTCAACTTGTTTGATCATCAGAGATGTCTGCATGGAATTTTCTTGATTGATGACAAAGGGAAGACAGTTCCTTTTCATACCAACTGCATGCCTCAGCTCATATAACTTTGTGGTTTGGTTTTTTGTTTTTGTTCCTCATTGAATGGAAATATTAAAGGAAAAGGACCAAAAGGAAATCTGTCAGGATGGATATTAGATGACAATTTGTTTTCTGTACTCCCTTTCCCCTAACCCCCAAATCTGTGATCTTCTGGGTTTTCCCAAGGACTCTCAGGAAAAAGTCTTTTGAACCTCCCAGAGAGCTCTATAGAGTTAAGTAGAGGCTGCAAAAAAGAAGAAAGGAAGAAGGGAAGGAAAGAAAGGGGAAGGGAAAGAGGGAGACAAGATGAGAGGGAGTGAATTACTTTACTTATAGAGCATGATATCTGAAGGGCCATCCTTAGCATTAAAAGACCCTTCCTGACTTTTGGACTTTAATTAGTGCCTTTGAAAAAGTAGTTGTAGGAAATGAAATTCTCTTTCTAGACTGAAAAAAATGCTGTGTTTGCTCTCATTGCTTCCCTTTGCATGTCCTGCCCCATTCTTCAGTGAGCTTTTTATCACACTCTTTCTTGGGAAAGCCTTTACTAAGGATGATAGGGGGGTTGTGGTGAAATTGAGGGGCTATGGCCCCCAGCATTGGTGGTGCTGCATTAAAATAGTAGCCATTGGCCGGGCACGGTGGCTCGTGCTTGTAAGCTTCAGCCTATGAAGCGGCCGGGGCCAGGGATCGCGGTTCGAGTCCCGCCTGGGGCCCGTAGTGAGACCTGGTTCCAAAAAAACAGCTGGGCGTGGTGGCGCACGCCTGTAATCCCAGCTACTTGGGAAGCTGAAGCTGGGGATGGCTTGAGTCCGTGGCACCCTGGGCAGCATGAGCCTGCGGTTCCACAGGCAAAAACAGCGACACCTAGTCTCAAAAAAAAAAAAAATAATAAATAAATAAATAAAATAAAATAGTAGCCATTGTGCCTTGGTGGGTGGAGACTTGGAGAAGGGAGGCCAGACCTCATGATAGGATCAGTCTGAAGGGATTTAAGGAGGAGAAGACATACAGACAGACAGAGAAGGTGCAGAGTCGAGGAGCAGCAAGGAGGCTGGAGGAGTAGCAGGAATAGCCGCTGCTGTGTGCAGGCAGCAGGCAAGGAAAGAAGCCACACTGTGCCTTCCTTCCCTAGCCTTGGCTGCTGAGGAGCCCAGAGAAGCATGTATAAGCTGACCTGGAAATTCAGTACTTGAGAACTTGGTTTAACTTTGGTTTTTTTAGAGAGTAAGTCCCGCTATGTTGCCTGGGGTAGTCTCAGACTCAAGTGATCCCTAGCCTCAGCCTCCCAGGTAGCTGGGAGGTGCACTACCATACCCAGCTATTTTTTTAGAGACTAGGTCTCCTTATGTTGCCCAGGGTTGTCTTGAACCTGTGGACTGAAGTAATTCCCAGACTTAGCCTTCCTCACACCCCCCCCCCAAAAAAAAAGAAAAACCCAAAACTTCCTTGGTTTAACTTTGCAACTGCAAAGCTTGGAAATTGCTTGGAGAATTGAAGAGAACTTTCTGTGTTTCTGTTTTCATCATGAGACGTCTGAAGTGGTTGCTGCTGTTGTATCTAGTAAGTCTTGCTGGTTTTGGACCACTTCAGAGTTGAAGCTGAAAGAATGCCAGCGCTGTGCCTTTTGAAGAATTGATGATGCCATTCTAGTCTCTTCGTTGGGTTTGAATCTCTGGCTTTTGAAGAAGGAGCGATGATGCCATCTTGGTTTCATGTGGCTTGAGGTGAATAGTTGTACCTTTGGAAGAGCAACATCACCATCTTGGTTTCTTTAGCTTAAAGGTGGAATGGCCTCCATTTTGTGGAAGCACATGGCTTTCACATGGACTAGATAATGGACTGGTTGGTAAGATTACCAAAGGGGTTCCTTGTACCCTCAGTGACTCTTGTCTATTTTGTCTTTAATAAGTTAAACTGTTTTTGCCTCATTTTAAGGTTTATGTGGTGCTTGTGCAGGCTGGGACGAACCTAGTGTGTGGTTTTAAAGGACCACCTGCTCCCGTTTGTAAGTTTTGTTATGTACCCCATTTTGCCTGTTTTGTTATCCAGTTTCAAGGAGACAAGGCAGATTGGAAATTAATAATATAACTCCTAGAAAATATCCTCTATCTCTTTCTAACCCTCCCTTCCACAGGAGTCTTCTGAGATAGGAGACCCATCCATGGATTAGTCCTTAGTAAACAGCTTCTCCTAAAAATCAAGTAGGACTAGGATCAGAGAGAATTGAAAATGGAATTGGAAGTTTAGCTTTAGATTTACTTTTCAGGATGATATGTGCATGTGATGACTAATTAGTTTTTCATAGAGAGTATCTGGGAAGATGGTTACCGAAAAGAGGGGATACCTTTCATAGAAATATTGTTTTTGAAATATCTTTTTGGTGCTAAGTTGGTATTAAGGCTGCAAAGTGAACTTGGCTGCCAGTTTCAAGGTTAAGACACTGTAGGAATTAGAATCAGTAAGGCAAGCCAATCAATTATAAATTGATTAAGCACATCTAATCTGTAAAGCACAGCATATTAGCCATGATGTTGGTGATGAAAGTTGTTATTTTTCTGTCTTATTTCCTAGTGCAGTTGCTTTTTCTCATTTTAAAGGTAGTAGATATGGAACTGAATAATATGGGGAAAATATGAAAAAAGTAAAGTTGGTAATCAACCTACAATAAATGTCAACATTATGGCAAAAATGTCCCTTTTTCTGTGTTTTAATTTTTTGCATAAGGAAAAATTCATTTTAGAGCATATATTCTATTTAAACTATTTTTATTGTTTTGGGAAATTCGGCACATGTTCATTGTTTAAAATTTTCAAATAAAATAGTCAAGAACAAAAGTATAAACTTCCTTCAAACTGTCATCCAAAAATAGCCACTACTAAAATGTTGTTCTTTTCTTAGAGCCATCTTCTTATGGATACATAGGTATGGATAGATTTATGACTTTAACATGAATGAAGTTTATCAATTTACTCCAAGTATGGCATGGGTACTTTTCACATCAGACATCATTTTTTTTTTCTTTTCTTTTTCTTGAGATTTTGTGTATGCACATGGAGGTAGGGAAGGGAGCATCAGTCTTTCTTTGCAGCCAGGACATTGCTCAACCCCATTCTTTCCCTCTTGGTATGGCTACGTAGCCCTGCCCTTTTTCTTGAACTTGAGGGCCCTCTTGTCCTTGGAGACCTTGGGCAAATCCAGGATAAGTCACTCACAGGAAGCAAAGTCACACATCTCCCAGATCATGCCCTACACAAACTTGGTGAGGTGCCTGTGGCAGCAACCTGGTCTGGGATTACTCACAGTCTTGGCCATCTTGTGACCCTGCCAAGGTCACATGTCATGGGACAGTGCAGAGCTGTGACAGTGCCCTGTGAGCCCTACTAGCAGTAGGAAAAGCATGGAGACCTGGAGAACTGAGACAATGAAAGCAAATTCCAAAGGGCGCCCGCCGGGCATGGTGGCGTGTGCCAGTAAGCTTCAGCCTATGAAGCGGCTAGGGCTAGGGATTGCAGTTCGAGCCCCACTCAGGGCAACACAGCAAGACCTTGTCCCAAAAAATAGCTGGGTGTGGTGGCGCGTGCCTGTAATCCCAGCTACCTGGTAAGATGAGGCTGGGGATTGCTTGAGTCTGTGGTACCTCAGGAAACATGAACCTGTGGTTCCACAGGCAAAAATAGTGAGACCTAGTCTAAAAAAATAAAAATAAATAAAATAAAACAAATTGCAAAGGGGATTAACTAGCCACACTCCTGACCAAGAACCTCTAATTCAAACTCCATACCTTTGGCCTAAGAAAGGTAAGGACTTAAAGGGGCATTTCCAGACAGAGCCAAGAAAATTCTAAGAGCTGAAAAACTGACACAGACACATCAGCTAATCACAAGGACACTGATGGGTCTTTAGAATAATTAGGGAAAGAAGGTATATATATTCCCTGAGGCATGACTCCATTTTGGCTTATTTGCCCTTCCCTGGTTCTAAGGATCTGGAAGTCCCATTTTGTTTCTGTTTTTTTCCCTTTTCTTCATTAAAACTCTTTCCTCCTACTGTTATCAGGTGAGGGGATCATCCCTTTTAATTTTAGTCAATGAGGGTTCTTCCACCTGCCCTCTGCAAGCAGTTTCCCAGAGATCAAACTGTCAGGATAATGGTTTTATTGACAAATAGAAGACAAGCTAAGAGTCTAATAATGCACACCTTCACAAGTATCCCAAACAGAAAGGAACCCCGCTTCGGCTCCTCGGAGAGCTGTGTAGGTTTTACCTCAGTTTTAGTGTAGTTCAGTCTGAAACCATTAGGTTATGTCCTTATCTTTGGTCTTCAGTCACTGTAGTCAGTATGGAGTGAGTTCGCACAACAAGCATGAAGTTCAGCTTGGGGGTAACTCTCATTCTCTCTCTCTCTCTCTCCCACTCTCCCCCCTGCCCTCAGAGCTGCTCAGCACTCTGTGATGAACTTCTCTTCCCCACCTTCATCCAGCTTCCAACCTTTGAAAACTGGAGTCCTGAGAACCCCCAAAAGTTCAACATCTCCTGGGCCCTTCTTCTTTTCAAAGCAAAACTGTCAGCTCCAGCTTCAGATGTCCAATGGCAGATCAACTTTTGTATCAGCTAATATCTGATCCTTCCAATCTCCAAAATTATCTTCTCTTTTACCCCCTTTTCCTTGCTTCCCCTTCCACCTTGAATCCTGATGATGGGGTTATCAGCCACAGTCTGGCTTGGTTCAGTTATGATTCCCCCTTGACCAGGGAACACTAGCACAGGGTGTTAAATTAGTATAATAATGTTGTCCTAGCCCTACCTAAGATTTACAATATCAAGGTAAAAGAAGGGAATAACCTTCTGTCTGGCTTCAGGTCATTCTTAATCTTTGTGTCTTTCAGACAGGTAATGGTGATGCCTAATAAATTTGCCCTTATTGGGGTACCAGCTTCAATACTTGTTTTTCTAAACAAATTTACCGCTTTTTGATTGTCTGAGTCCTCAAGTTTCCTGATGCAGTTTCTTCAGAAACCAACCTGGTAAACATGGTAACACTGAAAATCAGATGACGACAACAGATAACTTCCCCCACATGGTCCCACTGCAATAATCACTTTTAACAATGCACTCTACCTCAATCTAGGGATCAATTTTATTTTACCATTGTTCTATTGATGGCCATTGAGGTTACTTATGGCGGTGTAGTCAGCATCCTTGTATCTTAAAACTTAGTCAGTTCTTTCTTTTTCAAATTACTTTCTTAGGATTTGTTCTCACAGGGGCAGATTTCATGTCAAAGAATATGTGTATATTAAAGGCATTTTTGTACTTAATGACAAATTAATAGTTTAGGGAAAGAAACCATGCTATGGGCTTCCATACCCAGCCTGGGCTGGTGAGGAATCAGGGGAAGCATGTTGAAGCTTGTGACTCATATAAGCTGACTTGGAAACATGGTACTTGAAAACTTTCTTTAACTTTGATACTGTGAAGCTCAGGAATTGCCTGGAGATCTGAAGTGAACTTGGAGTGTTGCTGTTTTTAAGATGAGATGTCTGAAGTGTTTGCTGCTGTTATATTGAGTGAGTCTTGCTGGTTTGGGGTCACTTTAGAGTTGAAGCTGAAAGAATGCTGGAGCTGTGTCTTTTGGAGGAGGGTTGACGATGGCATCTTGGTTTCTTCATTGGATTTGAATCTCCCACCTATATAGGAGAAGCGATGACACCATCTTGGTTCTTCAATGACACCATCTTATCTTGAAATGAATAACTGACTTTGGAGGAGCATCAACATTGCCATCTTGGTTTCTTCATTTGGCTTGATGGTGGGACAGCTGCCTTTGTGGACACATGTGGCTAAAGACCCATGTGCAGTTTTTGGACTAGAGACTGAACTGGTAAGATAATCAAAAGGGGTCCATTGTATGCTCAGTGACTCTTGTCTATTTTGCCTTTTTAATGAATAAATCTGCTATTGCCTCTTCTTAAGGTTAGTGTGGTCTTGCTACTGCTCATGCAGGCTGGGACGAACCTGATTAGTGGCTGGATTTAAAGGTTCAGGTGCTCCTGTTTGTAAAAGTTTAATTAAGTTCTCTGCTTTGTCTGTTTTGTTACTCGATTTCAGTATATCACATGTAGTTCAAGTACTTTTGCAGTTTGTAACTTTTCTTAACTTATTTAGTAACAGCTTTACAGTTGATTGGTTCTTAATTTGAGACTTCTTTGCATAAAAGGAAAATTATACTGCATCAGTTAAACAGGCAAGGAAGATTTTATTCAAGATCATAGAACTATGACTGAGGGATTGAATTCAACTTTATTGAAACAAAAGGTGGAGCTTTTAAACACTAGGGTGAGATGGTGGAAAAATACGGAAGGATTGGGAGATGGAAGGACTTTGGTCAGTATGATTTAGGACATCTGTGCTTTGAAGTGGTGCATACTGAAGTTAGGCTCCCTTTTTCCCACTGAGCTTAATTATGGGTGCTATCTTTCTTGATCATTATATTTCAAATGGGTGGCTTTCAGGTCTTTGAGAAAGTTACTTCAGAATCATAGATTTTCATCTCAGACAGGCAGAAAAAGTATTTACAAATACAAGTCTTCTAAAGTAAATGCTGTAAAAGAAGGGATGTTTAAGGTGCTGTATTCAGAAAGAAATCTATTTAATGTTGTTTGTCAAGTTGCAAAGAACTTTAAGATTGTTTTGCTCACTTAGAGACTGGTAGAATCCTCCATAGGAATAGAGATGATACTAAGAATGTGGGCTGAGAGGTGTATAGCTCTGACCTTTCCACATAGTACTTGAACTACTCTTCAGGCAGGCACTGAGAATGCTATCCTTGTCACACATGTACTTACCAATGATTTTGGAGTGAAAATGTTATTGGGAGAGGGTGGAGCAAGTTTCTTCTAAAAAAATCCTTTTTACAATTTTCCTAAACCAGAGAAAAACTTTTACCTTTTAATCTCATGCAGAGGAGCAAAAGCCTATATTAACCCTTAAGCTTCCATATACAAGCTACCTTTGTCATTTAGATACTTGCTACTTGACCAAGTGCCCTTTCCATTCCAAACTTAAAAAAAAAAGAACACTTTTTTTCTTAGACCTGTCCCTTCAGGATTCTTTCACCTCCAACAGCCTTGCTATGTAATTCCAAAGCCAAACTCTTAAAGTGATCAAACTTTAAACCAGCTACTTCTTTGGTTCCTTCCAGAATGCACTAGCAGTAGAAAGACCACACTAACCTTAAAAAGAGGCAAAAACAGATTTACTCATTAATAAGACAAAATAAACAAAAGTCACTGAGGGTACAAGAAACTCTTTTGGTAATCTTACCAACCAGCTCAGTCTCTAGTCCAAAAATTGCACATGGCTCCTCTGCCATGTGTATCCACAAAATGGCAGCCATCCCACCTTCAAGCTAGATGAAGAAGCCAAGGTGGTGCTGTCATTCTTTCTTCAAAGACAGAGCTCTACTCACTTCAGAACAAATGTAGAAACCAAGATGGCATCATCAATCCTTCTTCAAATCCAATGAAGAAACCAGGATAGTGTTGTTAATTCTCTTCCAAAAGGCACATCCACAGCTTTCTTTCAGCTTCAACCCTAAAGTGGCCTAAAACCAGCAAGACTCACTCGATACAGTAGCATCAACCACTTCAGATAAAAACAGCAATACAGCAAGTTCTCTTTAGGTCTCCAGACAATTCCTAACCTTTGCAGTAACAAAGCAAGTTTTCAAGCATCAAGTTTCCAAGTTAGCTTACACAAGTCAAAAGTTTCTCCAACATGCTTTCCTGGGCTTCCCAAGTTTCTCCAACATGCTTCCCTGAGCTTCTCACCAATCTGTGCTGAGGATGGAAAACCACAGCATGGCTTCCTTCCCTGCCCTCCTGTTGCACATAGCAGCAGCTCCTCTGAGGCTTCTAGTCTCCTTGCTACCCCTCTGCTTTCCTTCTCTCAATGCCTTTTCTCTCTCTCCCTGTCTTGTCCTCCTTAAATCCCCTCATACTCTTCTTCTCTCACAAGAAGACTTAAATTCCCTTCTCCAAGTCTCTTCCCACTAGGGCATGATGACTGGTATTCTAATGCAGCACCACCAGGCTGAGGGCCAAGGCCTCCAAATTTCACCACAGCTTCCCTATCAAGAACTTTGCCTTTACTGTTAACAGTAAACCTCCTGGTTTTTCTGGTTTTCTGTCCTGCTGCAGCCCACTGCTGCTTTTCTCAGATTGGCCCCATGGCCGTGTCCAGAAATCACAAGTCTCTCATCAGCCTGGGTTGATGCTCACAGACCAAGACCCTATTTTTTCTCACTGCCTCAGCTGTTGCTCCACAGCCAGGCATCAATCTTCCCAAAATGACTGAATTTCACCTTTCTTCATAGAGGTGTGTTTATCCTTCTCCTTGTTCCTCCCTCCTTTTTGGAGGGAGACCCCTGTCAATCACCTCACACCACAAAAGCTTTGTTTCTCTTCTCTCCTCCCCTTCTTCTTCTGAAAGAAAGCTATGAATTTTAATGAAGGGCCATCAACCAAAGTCAACCTAAGTTTTGTTCACCTGGGCCCTGAAACAATAATGGCAAAAAGTCAAATCTCCATAATATTTCCAAGTCCTTCTTGAAATTTACAATACTCAGTTTACAATACTAAAAAGGCAAGTGTCTCCTATTTCCTAGATATACTCTTTATTTCCAATGTTATTACCAATGCATAACACATCAATTATGTTAATAGCTGATGCCACTCCAACAAAAGCAGTATCTGGGGGTGGTAAGAAGCTCAGTCAGACCATTGGTAGACCAATTACTTGTTTCCCTAAAACATTCCTTTGAGGTCAATTGTAATTAAAGCAGTTAGTCAAAATATGTGCTGTAGAATTGACCCTTATTTAGGAGAAATTGGAATGTTTATTTTATTGGGAACTCAGAATTAGGGTTCTGCTACTTTTTATTGAGTTACTGCAGCCTTTCCTGACAGAAAGTGTAGCTGTCAAGGGTCCCTATAATATCTTAACTGTTAACCATAAATATAATAAAGAGTAGGAACCTTGAAACATACAGGCCTGTGTTCAAATCTCAGCTTTATTATTTGTTCCCTGTAGACAAGTATTTACCCTCTTGAGGTTCAGTGTCCTACCTTAAAAAGTAGAACACACTTTTGAAGATTATAGGGGATAATTCAGTGAAATCATATGTGCAAGGTTCCTGGTGGAGAAGAATGAACTCAATGAATATTTATCTCACTTTCTTGTTTTTAGGTGTTATTTTCCCAACCCATAAATGTTGCCTCCAACCAGTAATCAAAAGACATGAGGGTATAATTGCCTAACTGTTCAATTCTTTCATTTCTTCCCTGAGATGATATAAATTAGTTGGAAGTCCTATCCTCTTTTTCATGGTATAGTCTACATTTCATGAATGCTGGATGGAAAAGGGAGGCAATATATTACCTGCTTCTTCCATCTTCTTGTAAGCCTTCGTCAGTGAGCCTCCTTACCATACCTTGTTATGCTTGGGAGGGTTTTCTCTTACAGTTTCATTTAATCTTGATATACAAACTAAGTGTGGATTGCATCTTTTTTACATCATCTCCAATATCAACATTGACTTGTAGGCAGGCTTGCTCACCAAAAATGAATCTAGTGATTTAAAAATGGATGTTAATTAGTATTTTGCTTTTAATGAGTATTGGTGATGAGATAAATTAATTGAGTCTCAAAATGCTTATCTCAGGTCTATAATGTGCAAATTAGTTGATTCTAAATTAATTGAAAAGTTTCTGGTCTTTAAATTTGAACAAGGTACAGCAAAGTCTTCAAAAAACACAATCTAGAATGCCAAGTTGTAAAAAAAAGACAAACTTTGATCTCCTTTAACCTGTTAACACCCCCTTCCCCTTTCCCTTCTGGTAGTGAAACAGGGCAACCAGAAAAGTACTTTTTAACTTCAACTGAACACATTCAGGCCTGCTTCTCTCTGCTAAGCAGGCTCCAAGCAGTTCCTTTGCAATTCCCTTTAACTTAAAGTAGATACACAAAACTGCCTGCTTCTCTCCCTAGGAAGCAGGCTACAAACTGTTCATTAGCATTCTCACTGATCACCTTTACCATTGATATGCAAAAGCCAGCCAGCTGCTTCTCAGCTCCCAGTTCCAAAAACTGCAGAAAAGAAAAACTTAGAAGCAGTTTAAACTCTTGTGGGTTCTTTCCACCATCCCCAACCTTTTCAACCAAAATACCGAGTCAAAGCAAGACTATCGGTGCAGACTAATTTATTTCTAACAAAGTGATTTCCTAATTACTACAAAAGAAACATGTAAGTAAAACTCTGATTACTTTAACATTGTCCAAAACCTTTCTCATCATTGTCCAAAGTCCTTTCCCAGCTTGCCCAAAAATCTTCAGTCTCTCAGTCCTGATCATCTCACCAACGACAGCCAGTCAGAGTTCCTCTCCACTTATTTGAAGACATCTTTCTTTGGCGCGCTCCTTTGGTGTGCTCCTCCTTGTCTTCTCCTTGTCATCTTCAGGTAGCAGGAACTTCATGGTACCGGACCCAGCCAAGTTCACTTTCTTTTCAGGCCTAACTTTGCACGGCCTCTTCCAGACACCAGTCAAACTCAGCAAAGCAAACTCCAACCCAGAGTTCAAATCTGCAAACTCCTTAACTGCATTTAGTTCACATGCTGCTAGTCTGGGCCAGCCAAAGGCTGCAGGCCCCCAGGACTTGGCCACCAGGCCAAGTCCACATGGCTCACATCTTTACCCTACAAAATGGCCACTTCCAATCTTTCCTCCATTGAATCTCTCTCTATCCGATCTCCATATTGGAATCTCTCACTTTGTTTTCACACCCTTTATATACCCTGGTTTCCCGCCTTTCAGGAACCACACCTGAACCATTTCACTTCTTCCTCCCCCCTGCATCTCCCTGAAGGGGAATTCCAACTAAGGTCATTCTCACATTTTAGCATATTTGTCCTTGAAATCTGCAATCTTAAACAGGAGACAATGGGGGGTAGCACCATCAGTAGCTCTGATTTTGTTACTCGAGAGTTTGTTTTTATATATTTATCAGTTTTGTTTCTTTATCTTTGACATGTTAAATCACATGGTGTTTATCTCTCACCTTCTGACTTACTTCATTTAATATGCTGTTCTCTAGGTGCACCCATCTTATAAATGGCAGGATTTCATCATTTTTATCACTGATAAAAATATTCTGTTGTATATTTTTATCAAACTGTCATATATTTCTTCAACTAATGCTATTTACTGTGCAAAAGCTGCAATATTATTAGAACTTAACATGTATATTACTCATTTCAGTCTAATAAAACTGTGGTTTTTGGAGGCCTCCTAGAAGTGAGGGATACATTTATAGTGAAGGGATGAGCTACAGAAGCTCATCACATGAATGTGTTTTTAATCACATCTTTACCCTTATCTTATCTTTACCCTGTACTCTTATCTTTACCCTTCCCAGGAGAGCAGAAATGTTGTAGTAGGAAATAAGTAGTCTGTATTACTAAGTTTAGACAGCTGTGTATATGATTTATTCTGTTTGGGCTACTATAAAAAAATGCCTTGATAGTGGCACATAGACAATAGAAGCATATTTAGTTCTAGTGATAGTTCTAGTGATTGATAAGATCAAGGTACTGGCACATCCCACATCTAGTGAGTGCCTTCTCCCTGATTCATAGATTGCTGTCTTCTCACTGTGTCCTCACACAACAGAGATGAGGAAACTACCCAAGTATGTTTTATAAAGGCATTGTTGCCATTTATGAGGGCTGTGCCCTTGTAATTTAATATCTACCCCTACCCCCATCCAAAGTATCCATCTCCTAATACTGTCATGTTGGGCATTAGGATTTCAACATTTGAATATGGGGGGGAGGACACAAATATTAATTCTAGAGCATTATACTAATGTGATATTAAAAACCTCTAGGTAGTTTGAGGATGATCTATTCTTCCACTGCTAAAAAATGATCAGATTTTTCAAATTCTGCCACATTTGGTTAAGTCCTTTCTTATTATAAATTCTTATTTAACCATAGTTCTCTGCTAGTGTTTTCATCAGTTCTACCATATAACTGACTTTTCTGTTGGTTTTTTGTTGGATACATAGACTGTGGATAAGTACAGTGGTTGTTTAATCTAGTTGTGATCCCTGCCTATGGATTAAAAAGGATTTTACCTGCCTCTGAAATCTCCTGATGAAAATCAAATGAAACCATGTTGTAGGAATCCACATATTACAACAACAAAGCATTTGCTCAGACTAATCACCTGAGTTTTGGTTCCTAGTTTTATTTTTCCACTTATGAACCCTATTTCTGACCTTTTCCTTTATATTCTGTCTACCTTCTTCCAAAGTACTCTTCACTATTAGGAATAGACTCATCTAACATTCTGTCAGTCAACTTTGTCATTAACATCAGATCCCCCTTTAGTTTCACATTATTACGCTCTTTCCTAATAATGTGTCTAGAACAAAATGTCATTTATTTTTACTTGCATGTGTGAAACCAAGTGATGTCTAAAGTCAGTTATACCTCAAAACAAGGACAGAGGCTTCTTTAGTGTTGTCAATAAGATTCATTGTAAAAATGGGAGTGGGTGTTCATTGCATTACCTGTCTCACATGATGTGACTGTCCAAAGAGAGTGGATAGCATATAGTACATAATAACAAAAAGAAGCTGGAGTTGTGGAGGAGCAGAAACTAAGTTCACATATCTGTAACTCAGTGACATGGAATCTCCTATATCAATGTCTTTAACTGTAAAACAGTATTCATAATAATTCCAACCCTTCTATATCATATTAATATATCAATAACTATGCCATGAAAACATATGAGATATTGTATGCAAATATAGCTTGTAAACTTTAAAGTGATGTAGAATTAGGAAATACAGACTTGTCTCTTTTTAGGAAAAATGTGACAAATTGACTGCAGAGGATTTTAAGATAAACCTATTTTATTATCCATATATCAGGTTGTATACATGATAAACAGGTTATTTTCTATTATTTGGAAAACTGAATATAGATACACACCCAATTTAATAATATTTCTTGGGTTGGTTTCTCCTTACCCAATTAAGAAATTAGATACTTTTGGACAGGACCATATTTGAGAATAGACAGAAAATGTGGATTGGCAGTCTTTGAGAATTTGCACTGAACAAACTCTGAACTTGAACATCAAGTCATTTGTTTTCTTTCCTTACTCTTCCTACTTTTCCTACCTCTCTTCTTGTTTCCTCTCTCTCTCTCTCTCTCACAAATACACACACACACACACTTTCCAAGTCTGTCACCTATAGATTAATCCAAGAATCAACACAGTGACTTTTGCTTCCCATAACATGCTCATTAAAAGGTAGGTCTTTATTGAAGTCCCACCTTTCAGTGTTCAGGGCACTTGAGATACTTTAAAGCAGACTGATTGAAAACAGGTCATGTGGACTATTGATTTTAATGTTAAACTACCACAGTTGCAATATAGAAATAAGAGTGTTACCTGTTTTTCCTTCCCCCTTCCTCAATTGACTTGTACACTTTGAGAATGATGACTAGGCACTGGAATATAGATCTAGTTACTGAGGAAATAGTCAGCAATCTAGCAAGCCAAAAGTTAGATGACGATGTCCATTGGCAGAATGTTATTGCATCCAGAACTCTAGTTTCTAGGAATCCTAGAAATAGAAATTTTAACTTCCCATCCTCTATGAAAATCAAGTGAGAATAAAAACTCATGTCAATAGCTTTAGTTTGGGAATCTAGACAGCTTATATTTCTAGATCAACCTGAAGTTTTCAGAAACAAAGGGAGAAAATAATGACTTGGATTATAGTAAACCAATAAAATGGATTTATCATTTATGCCCCGGTGAGTGAGAGTAAAGATGTGAAGATCTACTCTCATACTGAGAATTGTACGGACATGTTTCAACATGGAGTAGTTTCCATGGAGAATGACAAATTCCCTAAAGTAAGAAAGACTTGAGGAAACATTTCTACTTTTAACCCTTGAGGTGCTTCCCAGGAAAGAAAACTTTGATTTACTCAGCTCTCATATCATTCATTCCTTAGGAAACTGTGATTTAACAAGCTCATATCAAACTTTTGCCTTGTGGACATATGGATGGTTTGATCTAACCTCTGGTCACTGAAATAAACATAGTTCCAGCAGTTTCAGAGCTGATGGATTTATTTTTGAAATGGCTGCTGCAGGATATTACAAGTGCTTTTTAAGAGCAGAGAATTGTCATGCAGTAGAGCTAAAAAACAGACCTCTAATACTACAGTGGTGGTGGACCAGTACTTTGGTGGTTAGAGTGCTGTGGTGTCTCCACCTGAGGGGGAAAATCCTGTACTGTCAAAACACTGACAAGATCTTAAGTAATGGTACTTTAGTAAACCCCAATCTGTTCCTAACTCATCAGCCATGTACTTTGTCAAAGTAGTAAGAGGACAGGCTTAAAAAAAACCGAAACCGAAAACCTTGCCACTTTTTGTAACCTGACCCATGAAATCAACATATCTGATAATATAACTTTAAAGCATTGCACCATTATTACTCCTGTTCTGAATCCTTCCTAGGGGGACATTAATCTGGAGTCATTGCAAACTAAATTTTGTTTGTTAATATCTGTTTTTCCCATTAGTAAACATTTTCTATTCCAAATAAATAGCCTATTAACTATTTTTAGCATTATTTACCAACCTTAGCTAACTAAAAAAACTGACCATCCAAATGATGGCCATGCATCTGAAATAACCAGTAACTGTTCTTCATATTTAGCCTCATATTTTCAAAAGTGAAAAAGGGAAAAATGATCAGTTAGAGTCGCCTTGGCAAGAACTGGTTTTATTGATAATTCCATTCCGCTTCTAACTTGTGGGATGATTCTGAATTTGAGGAAATGAACTAACTCACAAGTAGGTTTAATCCATATTGGGTTTCTTATTTTTGATAACTACTCATTCTGTGTGAGTCTCTGTCTCCCACATAGTCTCATGCATGTAACAGATTGTGTGTGAGACCAGAATTTAGCATTTGATATCTCAACTGCAGCAAAAGTTGGTTAAATTGAATACCATCTCTATGCCTGACCTAGGAAGATACTCAGCATGTCATATTTATTTAGCACTTGTAGTGTTCACTCCACAGCATTAACGACTCTACAAACATTAACTTGAGCAACGAGGATAACAAATCTGTCATTCCCTGTTGTACAAATGAGGAAACTGAGCAACAGCGAGGTCAAGGACCTTGACCAACTCTCGAAGCTAGTGAGTGCCAAATCAAAATCTGAGTCCAAGCATACTGACCACAGATTCCAGATTTATCCCAGCTCTCTAACACAATCATAGCACAAATGCTAGCAATAGTTTTCTCGTTGATGTATTCTCTTAACAGAAATTCCTCTGATTTTTCTATTTCTTCGCTTTCAAACCAGCTCTCATTTTCATAATCAAGTTTCTGGTGGGACCTATTTAGTACCTTTCCCAGTTGCAACCCAATGCACAAAGCAGTTATTTCCACACTTTCCTTTTGGAAGATTTAATTTCCAGCGAGTCCACAAAACCTCAGCTTTTATGCAAAGACTTCCGTGATCAGTAAGCAGGCAGTTTCTTCTTAGAAGTTTGGAAATTCCATAATTTCTCGCTCATATTTTTGATGCATAGTCATCATGTTATGTACATAATAAGACAATGAAATATGTCTTTTCATAGCATGTGCTCATTTACTTTTGGTCTATTTCCTTTGTGTTTGTGTTAATGGTTTCAACTCTAGAAGTCAGGAACAATACTTGTAATTCAATTCTAAGTATCCCATAGACTGTTCTATGGTAATAAATGTTAATACATATATTTGGCAATGATCATGGGTTATGATGGCAAATACTCAGTTGTGGGATGAAAATAAAATGGTTTGCTGTTGGAATTGATACAAAATATGGTAACTTCCTGATTATTGACTTCATCAGGGTGGCCATGTGCTTGCAGTATGCCAGACACAGTTTTGATAACGCATTTTTTTTCATTAAAATCTCGTTACCAATATAAGATGGATATTATTGTTTGCATATTACATGTGAGGAAACAGATAACTTGCCCTAGGTTCATATAAGGCAATGCTAGAATTAAAAGCAAGACAAATTATTTAAAAATCTTTGTTCTTGAAAAATTACTTTATATGGCTTATAGAAAACCTTGATGGACCTCAGATTAAATGTTTTCCACTTTAATGTGTGATGTCTGGCAAGTCATAATTACTCTATGTCTTAGTTTTCCTGACTTTTAAATTTTAATGAATAGTATCAGAAAACCTCATAATGCAGGTTTGTATTTAATACTTACTACTATATGAATTTATAGCTTCAAATTGAATTGTGATAAATATGTGTTAGTATCATGAAAAGTCTTATACAGAATTTGGCCATTAATACTTTGATCATATTTTTAATTGAATAAGTTTTGTTTACATTTCTTTTTTTCTTGTCTTTTTACCCTTCTTGTCTGATCACATGTTTTATCTAATGTAAAATTTTTATTACTCAAGATCAGTCAATGTATAATATCTTAGTCATTATGACTGAGAAAAATTATATCAGATTCATGCTACTGATGAATTTTATATGCTTTTAAGAAAAAAAGATAAAAGATAGAAGTTGCATTTTTAGAAATCTAGACCCAGTTTCATAAAATAGGTAGTATGAAGCACTGTCCTCAAAAGCTACTTCATTCTGTTTTTAATAATCTTTAAGTACTACATGTGCTTTTTAGAGTATTACAGAACATAGGCCAGCTAAAATAAAAATTAAAATGAGGATCACATTCCTACTTCTCACTGTAGCTATTCTCCTACATCTCTTGTCAGGTACCACTGTATGCTTATGTGTGTCTGGTATTTGTAAACTTTCTTTTTTCTAAACTAATCAAAAAGTTATCCTATTATGTTCATTATTATGAAATAACTGTTTTCATATCTAAATAAAGTCCACATATATATTTCACCACTTGACTCAGTATTTTTCTGTATATTTGGTTTATTGAAACCAATGTAGTTATATTTGATTATGATCCCTTAAGTCTCTTTTAATATAACACAGTTCTTTTTTTATTATGTCTTTTTCAAAAATGCAATTTTACTGTAAAATGTCACAACCTAATCTTTGATTGAGGATTTTGAACCTGATCAGAATAAAAATTGATGTGCAATTACAGGAACCTCTTCATTAGACTCCCTAAGGAACTAAAAAACAAGCAGTAATGATAGTAGTAGAGGAGATTCTTAATTTTCAACAGTTGCAATTTTAATGAAATTAAGATTTTATTTTTTGTGGAATTAGAGACATTGAATGGAGAACTGTTTTTAAACAAATGTCTTAGGATTATATTGACATATTCTATGAAATATGAATCCTACCAATATATTGTCTATGCTGTTACAATCACTGGTCTATAACATATGTGAGCTATCAGCAGGGAATCATGCACTTATACTGAAAGTCATCATAGTATAAGGAAAACCTGCTTTCTGGAATAGCTATAAGGCTTCACTGAAAATTAGAATTTCATCATTTGTAAAGAACTTCAAAGAAAGTCTGTTCTGGAAATCAGTTCAATTCAGTTGGATAAATATTTGAACTTATGTTTTTTTATGAAAATGTGCTATTCTAGAACTAAGGTCAGTGAAAAAATTAAGAATTTACCCTTGACCTTGTAAATACCTTGATACACAAAAGTAATAGAATATAACACAAGCTATAGCTAACAGAATGAAATATATGCTGAAAAGACATGAGTAAGATATTATAGAAAGGTTTTATTTTCTCTTATAGAGTGAATGTGTGCTCTTCTTACTGAAAAACATGGAGAAAGCTCATTCCAAGATAAAATTATAAAAGAGGTGAAACATGGGATCTAAAGACGGTAATGAACTTCAGTGTTTTAGTACAGCACTGAGTATTGAGAAAAAAGGCTGGAAACAAAAACAGTGACCAAGTCATAAAGGGCAAAGAGTCCTTGAAGAGAAGCTTGAAGTTCATGTTTTAGGTCAGAGCAGCCATCAAAGTTGTTGAGATGAAAAGAGATAGGGTATGATCAATATTACAGTGCTCTTCTCTGGGAATTTTTCCTTAGATATTAAACATCCCCCTGTAAGTTATGAACTTGATACATATGGTAAAACCTGTGTTTCTAATATTAAAATTTTATTTCCAGTTTGACTCACTCATTTATAGACACTCAGTACTGATGTAGAAGATGAAGATTTGGAGCCCCTTCTGCCAGCGGGCGGAGGCGGCTGCACGCGGCCCAGGCTGGGTCCTGGCGTTCAGAGCTCCTTTGCCAGAGGGGAGCGAGGGGCGTCAGGCCTCCTGGGTAAGTTCCCCAGTGGGGGAACGGGGTGGGGGCGAATCCCCACCCGCCAGTAAGTGACCGCGGCCACTTACAAGCCGGCCTGGGCGGCACTGTGAAGCCCCCAACCCCCCGAAGTTGGGGCGCATGGACGGGCAAGCGATCCTGCTGGGACGGGGGAGTGGGAGGGCCCCTCCATCTCTCTCTTACTTCTTACTCCAGCTAAACTTCAGAGAACCAGAATAGGTGCATCAGCAACCCCAACATAGAACGGGTGAGGAACCAGGCAACAGTCCAGCCCACAGACCGGAGCTGGACACAGCAGATGGACAACCAAGTGAACCAGTACAAGTCAGACCAGAAAAACAACCATAGAGACACAATGTCTCCAGGCGCACTTCTACACTGTCCGGGCCAAAACCCGGGACTTTACTTTGGAGATATATTCAAGGAGGCAACATACCTTCCCCTCATCAAGAGAGAGGAGAGGATGACCAAAGAGGGGATAATGGGCCCCACACCAAAACTGCAAAAGGAAGCAGAGAAGATAACCTTCAAAGGCTACTCGCAGAAGCCTGAACTCATGGGCCGGGCACCGGGGCTCTGCCTGTAATCTTCAGCCTATGAAGCGGGCAGGGCTAGGGATCGCGGTTCAAGTCCCGCGTTGGGCCCGTAGTGAGACCTAGTTCCCAAAAATAGCTGGGCGTGGTGGCGCACACCTGTAATCCCGGCTACCTGGGAAGCTGAGGCTGGGAATTGCTTGAGTCTGTGGTACCCCAGGCAACGAGAGCCTGCGGTTCCATGGGCAAAAATAGCGAGACCTAGTCTCAAAGCCTGAACTCAGAGAAATTTCTTGACCAACACTGGCAGGAGGCAAGACCCCCAAAGCCCGACACCAGAGCCATAAGGAAAAGCAGCAAAGCAATGGAGATGGGATTGGATTGGAGAGGACAACCTTCAGCAAGAAAACATGGACAGATCACAAACGAATATAACCTGGCCACCCAACACAAATTTAAGACTGAAAATCTAACAGCAAGGTTCGCCTGGACCCAACAAGGCAGTCCCTCACCCAGAGAAAAGACACTAACATAAGAAAGAGACTAATGGACTCAGCTCAGCTAATAAACAACAAAGAGTGGGGTGTGAGAGAATGGAGGGAGCACCGGAGGGAGGAGGGAGGGGAAAAAAATTATAGCAGAGAGGTTGTAACCCAAAGAACAAAATAAAATTGTTTATATTAAAAAAAAATGAAGATTGTCCCATTGTTATCAAGAAAACCACTAAGTCTGTTGTTAACTATCTCCTATACTGTCCTGTGGTTTCTCTCTTTTAACTGAACCACAGCTCTTCCTCATGTTACTTTAAAATGTTTGTTCTTTGTTTTATTAAAAACCACGTGTTACAAAAATAGAAACAGTAGTTACTAGGGCCCATGAGTATAGAGGAAATAAGGAGTTTTTGTTCAATGGGCATAGTTTCAGTTTTGTAAAATAAGAAAGTATGGAGATATGTTGCATAGCAATTTAAGTTTACCTATTTATCTTTTATTGAGATAACATTGGTTTACATCATATGTATGATTCAGGCAAATAGATTTGCTTCAAATATGTCATCACACCATACCCACCACCAAAGTAGCCCTAGTCCTTTATGCTAGACCACTGATTCTTCTGCCTTTCTTGTTCCTGTTCCTGCCTCTCTCTGCCATCAATATGATTATATTTAGTACTACTGAACTGTGTATTTGAAAATTGATAAATTGATGGATTTTGTATTATGTTTTTCAACACAATTAATAGTAAAAACGTCTCCAAAATAGAGGCTCTGTGGTCAGTATGTTTGCAAAATATGATGTGATTATAATTCCATCCTGGTGACTAAATTCACAAAGGCTCTTCTGAGATGTACTGCAAAAGATGAACCCACTGAATTTTGTTTAGAACCTTATTCCAAATGTAATAGTAGACACTGGGTTTTCTCCAAACAGTTATAGGAAATGTTTGCCTAGATCCTATAGTGACAAATGGTGCATGATCAGTTTTTGAGCCTTGAATTGAGTAACATGAGATTCATCAAACAGTGGGTATTTGATACCAATTTTTAGCCTCTTACTTTTGAGAAAAACTTTTAACAGATGTCGTCTTTGATGCTTATCTAGTTCAGAAGTAATTTTTCTTCTTGTCTGAGTTAAACATGCCTTAAATCTGTGCTCACTGAACTTAGAGAAGCAAGACAGGTAACACTTGATTATTACTGAAAACACTTAACTAGATGTTCTCTGAAGCATTTTCCATTGATAGATGTCTAACTACTTCCATCTGAAATGCCCATTGGAGATTTTGTCAGTGATTACTATAGAAAAATAAAATATACACAAAATCCCATTAAAGATTTTCTAACACAGGTACAGTACAAAAGATGTAAAATAGCAAAATAATCTATAGAACTAATATGGTGAAAGGATTGGGAAGCTTGGTTTCACTTTGACTGTTGATATTGCTCCTGATTTTTGTCACTCCTTCAGTATTATAAGATTCAGATGTTGGAGGAAAGGGAGTATATAAATGATATCTACTGAAAGCCTGAAATGAGAGTTCTAAAGAATCAATGCTCCTTAGCTTCCTTCTATGCTAAATAAAAAATTTAAAAAAATTTAAGAAGGGAAATGTTTTAGAGAAATTATTTTTACTAAAATCATCTTATTAGCTAAGTTAGAGACAGGTACACTACACAGGAGTATACTTGTGTAGAGATATTAGCTATTTAAAGGCAGGAAAGGGACCATTTGATAAATTACTGTCCATCTATGCCAACAATTTCATAACGATTTTTTAATATTAAATTATTTACATATAAATTTCACACTTTGATCTCTGGGGTTCACCTCCCCTCCCTGACCATTCCAACCCTGTCCCACCTCACTCCCAAGTTGTGTACTTTAATTTGGTTTTTGGCTTGTTTTGACTTTTCTTCATGGCTTTTTATCTTTCCCATGTCCCATATAGTAGTGAAACCATTTGGTTTCTGTCTTTTTCTTTTTGACTTGTTTCTGCTAACATAATTTCTTCTAAGTCATCCATGTTATCATAAAATTGTCCAATTTGTCATTTTAATTGATTATATGTGTGGTTTTATTTCCGAGCACTCAATTCTGTTCCATTGGTCTGATTGTCTGTTTTTGTACCAGTACCAAGCTGTTTTAATTATTATGGCTTTGTAGTGTAGTTCGAAGTTTGGAATGGCAATACCTCCATTCTCTTTTTTTCTGGTCAGGAGACTTTTTGATATTCAAGGTCTTTTGTTATTCCATATGAATTTCAGTAATTTTTGTTCTATCTCTTTAAAAAATGTCACTGGGGTTTTTATTGGGATTGCATTGAGTCTGTAGATTGCCTTTGGTAGGATGGCCATTTTGATGACATTAATTCTTCCAATTCATGAACAGGCAATGTCTTTCCATTTCCTTATGTCTTCTTCTGTCTCTTTTAGCAGTGTTCTAAAATTTTCTTTGTATAGTTCTTTCATGTGTTTTGTTGGGTTTATTCCCAGGTATTTATTTATTTATTTTGGTGCAATGGTAAATGGAATGGTTTTTTTTTTAATTTCTTCTTCTATTTGACTTTTTACATATAGGAAAGCTACTGACTTCTGTGTGTTGATTTTGTATCCAGCTACCTTACTGAACTGGTTTATTATTTCAAGCAATTTTTCTGTGGATTTTTTGGGGGTTATCTATATAGAGAATCATGTCATCAGCATATAATGATAGCTTCAGTTCCTCTTTACCTATTTATATCCCTTTTATGTCTTTCTCTTGCCTTATTGCCTTAGCTAAAACTTCCAGTACAATGTTAAAGAATAGTGGGGAGAGTGGGCATCCTTGCTTGGTTCCAGATCTTAACTGGAATGATTTCATTGTTGATTTCTAGTTTGATATCTTTATGGTCTGAAAAAAAAGTTGGTATTATTTTAATCTTTGTGTATTTATTCATGTTTGTGTTGTGGCCTTGTATGTGGTCAATTTTAGAGAATGATCCATGTGCATTTGAGAAAAGGTATATTCTTTTCCTTGTGGGTTCAGTGTCCTGTAGATATCTATTAGGTCCATTTTGTCTAGGTATTCTTTTAAGGCTATTGTGTCCATGTGTAGCTTTTTGATCTGTCCTTTGTTGAGAGTGGGGTTTTGAAATCGCCTGCTACATATGTGTTTTCATCAATATTTGTTTTCAGTTCTCTTAGTAACTGTCTTATGAAACTTGGTGCACTCTCATTTGGTGAGTATATTTGTTATGTCTTTTTGGTTGATTGACCTGTGAACCATTAGATAATGACCTTCTTTATCCTGTCACTTTTTTAAATTTTGAAATCTGCTTTGTCTGCTATAAGAATGGCTGCCCCTGCCTTTTTTGGGGGGGGGGGGCATTTGTTTGTAGACTTGTTTTCCATCCTTTTACCTTCAATCTATGCTTGTCTTTTGGGATCAGATGTGTTTCTTGGAGGCAGCAAAATGTTGGGTTCTGCCTTTTAATCCATCTGCAACTCAATGTCTTTTAATCCAGTCTGTAAACTCAATTGATGAGTTTATCTCATTGACATTTAGAGTAATTATTGATGTTTGAGGTTCTAACAATGGGTTCCTGGTGGTTATTTGGGGTTCTGTTTTAGTTTTTTCTTTCTATCCTTTTTATTATTTGTTCTTTTTATTCCTCTGTGGGTTTCTATCTTAGGGCTTCTTGCAGGAATTCTTGGAGTAGGGATTTGGTAGTAGCAAATTTCTGGAGGCTTTGTTTGAGAAGGTTCTAATTTTTCCTTCATAAAGGAAGGACAATTTTGCTGGGTAGAGTATTCTTGGCTGGCACTTTTTGTCTTGGAGTGTTTTGAAGATGTGGCCCCATTCACTCCTTGCTTGGGATGTCTCTTCTGAGAAATCTGAGGTCAGTCTAGTGGGTTTTCCTTTATAGGTTATCTGTTTTCTCTCTTGTTATTCTCATAATTTTTTCTTTATCTTTTGGCTCTTGAAAGTTTTACTATGATGTGTCTTGCTGTGTTTCTTCTTTCATTGAAGTAGTTTGGTGTCCTTTTTGCTTTCTGTACACCTATTTTCATTTCTTTCTTCAGATTTGGGAAATTCTCCTGCATATTTTGTTGAAAAGGCTTTTAGATCCTTTGTCTTTCTCTTTTCCTTCTGGGATTCCAATTACTCTTATAATAATTTTCTTTAGGGTATCTCACAAATCTCTGATTTTTTTTCTTCTGTCTTCTTCGTTTTTCTCTCTCTTCATTCTCTCTAATTCTGTATCCTCTAGTGTGCTGAGTCATTCTTCTGTTTCTTCTAATCTGCTTTCCTGGCTTTTCCCTGCATTTTTGAGCTGTTCCACTGCTCTCTTTTACACTGTATCTCCTGCAGTTTCTTATTTAGGCTTCAATTTCATTTTTCTTTTCATCAATGATACTGCTCATTTTGCTACATTCTTTTCCATATTTTTCTGCTACTTCTTTTAGTTCATTGAAAGCTTCTACCATCTTACTTTCCTCCCCCCCCCCTTCCTTAGTCTCTTTGAGTGCTTTTATCACATTGATTCTGAATTCTTTGTCTGATACATGAAGCATTTCTTCCATGTCATCCAGGTTGGTTTCTACAGATTGTTTATCCCTTGTTGGTGAGTTATTTTTCTTAGGGCTTGCTTGATTATTTGTATTCTTCCTCCTTCCTGTGTTTTCCTTTCAGACTTGCTCTACGTATTAAGTGACTACTGCTCTAGTATTAGATAGCATGTTAAAGCCTATCTAGTTGTGGTTAATTCTGCCTTTGTGCTTTTGCTGGTGTGGTGATTATATCTTATTTCTGTTGACTATTTTGGGGGACAAGTTCCTTTTCAGAGAGTGCATGTGATGATTAGATGTGGTTTATATTGTATTGTTTGTCTTCTTTTTTGTTGTTTCTCCTCTTTTAGATTGATGGGTCTTAAATATTTTTTAGTGCCTGTGAGCGTCTTTAGGGCTTGTCATATAAAACTTTTTGACTGGGGTGTCGACACTCTTGATTAGTGATTGTCCTTGTTTCTCTAGTCTATGCCAGTGCTTTTGGGCTGCTGGGTGTGAGCTCTCTGCTGCCAAGTTGTCTTTCCCTGGGCCAGTAAAACTCAGTCCATATCCCTAGCCTGAATAACAGAGACCCATTCAGTTTCAAAGTTTTTAGTCCCACCCTATCTCCCAGGTGTGTTACCTTGGCAACTAGAAGTAGTCTGGTGCTGGCTGGAGCCCTCACCTGAACCCCACTGGGCTGCTGGGGTGTGAACTCATCACACTAAGTTGTCTTTCCAGATTATGGTATTTAAATGGTATTTATTCATAATTGTTTTAGATTTAGCAACATGTTGTAACTTCCAGTATAGATGCAACATGGAGAGAAGAAAATATAGTAGGTAAACCAGGACTTTGGGAAGACACACATCTTAATGTGAATCTTGGTGCTATGGTTCTTCAAATAATCATTTAAATTCTCCAAGCCTTTTTTCTTAACTGTAAAATAGAAATAACAATTCTTCCTCACAGAATTGTGAGGATCGCATAGAATTGTTAAGATGATTACAAGTCACCTAGTTTAGTACCTGATACATAGCAGCTACTCAAAAAAAAAAATGTGAAGTACTCTCCCATTTCCTAAGAGCAAAAATATTCACATTAATATCTAATTGTGAGTAGCCAGTTGTAGACAGCCCTGCATACCCTGTCACCTGCAGATGCCAAATCATAGAGAAATGCCTCTCCATGAAATGGAAATATTTGATTTTGGATAGAAAAGAATAAACAACTTGACTGTCACAATCAAGTAGGCTATTCTCAGAATATTCCAAGGACGTGTAATTGTGAGCCTTTAACATTATTTATTTATGCCCAATTTCCAACTCGAGGGTTGCCTCTTTGTATAGTTCTCTATTGTAAGCAGTTTTGAATCACTTCATTAGAAAGTTTAAGTATCTGGGAGGAAAAATAACAAATTATAGAACATATCCTTCTGTTATTCTATATATGCAATATGTCCCATGGCTGAAATCATGGCCAGAACAGGGACATGGATAAACAAGTTTTTTTTTGTTTTTTTTTTAGTGTAGATAAATTGACAATAATGAAATCTTGTCAATGAAATTGACAATAGTTCATGTGAAAAATCAGGTATGGTAGCTACCTACTGCTGACATTTCAACTAGAGTGACTGAGGGTGAGGTGGTAGGAATTCTGATTTGTTTAGAAAAGAGTAAGATTCTCCACTCATGATATGGAGCACTAGACTTGACCTTTTAAAGAACCACTTTTTAAAATTTTATTATTTTTTATTAATAATTTATTATTATATATATATATTTCACATCATTGTAATAATTCCTGGGGGTCCCTCACCACCTTCCCTCCCTGGCTGCTCCAGCTGGTAATCCCCCCCCCAGTTGTGTACTTTCATTTGGTTTTCCACATATTAGTAAAACCATTTGTCCTAGAAGAAATCATAGTGGCAGAAACAAGTAAGAAGGAAAAAGACAGAAACCAGATGGTTTCACTAAGGAACTACTTTTTGGCAGAGATGTTAGAATGTGGCAAGGAGACAGCTATTTTTTTTTATCATGAGTAAAATTTATTTATTTTTTAATAGTTTATTTCCTTATATACATTTAACATCTTTGTTTTTCCCAGGGTTCACCCACCACCTCCCCTCCCTGACTACTCCCTCCCATCTCCCTGCACCCCTCTCAGTTGTATACTTTAGTTTGGTTGTTAGCTTGTTTGCATTTATCTCCCTGGCCTTTTGCTTTTTTCCCCCATATCCCATATATTAGTGAAACCATTTGGTTCCTGTCCTTTTCTTTCTGACTTGTTTCTGCTAATATGATTTCTTCTAGGTATATCTATATTATCATAAATTCATCTAATTTGTCATTTTTAATTGATGAATAATATACCATTGTGTATATGTACCACATCTTTTTTATCCATTCATCTGTCTCGGGACATTTGGGTTGTTTCCATGTCCTTGCAGTTATAAATAGTGCTGCAGTAAACATCTAAGTACAGGTGTCCCTTTGTATAAATACTGAGGTCTCCTTTGGGTAGATTCCCAGAAGAGCAATTGCTGGGTCAAATGGTAGTTCCATTTTCATTAGTTTGAGGGTCCTCCACATAGCTTTCCATAGTAGCTGGATAAGTTTACATTCCCACCAGCAGTGTAAGAGTGTCCTTTTCTCTCCACATCCATACCAGCACTTGTTGTTGCCTGTTTTTTTGATGTGAGTTATTCTTACTGGTGTAAGGTATGGTATCTCATTGCAGTTTTGATTTGCATTTCCCTGAGTGCTAGTGATATTGAGCATTTTTTCATGTGCCTGTTGGCCATTTGTATTTCCTCTTTGGAGATGTGTCTTTTTGGTCCTTCTCCCCATTTTTTGACTGGACTTTTTTTACTATTTTATTTGAGACTAAGTCTTGCTGTTTTTGCCTGTGGAACTGCAGGCTCACATTGCCCAGGGTACCACAGACTCAAGCAATCCCCAGTCTCAACTTCCCAGGTAGCTGGGATTACAGGCACAGCACCACGCCCAGCTGTTTTTTTGGGACTAGGTCTTGCTACGTGCTCCCGGTGGAACTCAAACTGAGATCCCTGGCCCCAACCATGGCTTCCTAGGTTGCCGCTTACAAGCATGTGCCACCATGCCCAGCCTCTGGACTTTTGCACTTGTTTATTTTAAGTTGTGTGATTTCTTTATGTATCTTTGTTATCAGACCCTTATCACTTGTATGGAGGACAAAGATTTTTTTCCCACTCAATTGGGTTTCTTTTCGTTTTGTCTGTTGTCTCTTTTTGCTGTACAGAAGCTTTTTAGTTTGAGGTAGTCCTGGCTGTTCATGTTTTCCTTCAATTTTTTGCCAGCTATAGATGTGTCCAGAAATCATTTCTGAATTGTAATACATGGAAGATTTTCCCCAAGTTTTCCTCTATGTATCTTATGGTTTCAGGTTTTATTTCCCAATCTTTTATCCATTTTGAGTTGGTTTTTGTACATGGTGTGAGGGAGGTGTCTTAGTTAATTTTTTTGCATGTCTTGGTCCAGTTTTCCTAGCACCATTTATTGAAGAGGCTGGAGACTGCTTTTCTAATCTCATTTCTGATTGGTCAATCACTTAGCTTTGTGGGGTGACATAATTCTAATCTTTTAAATACTGGACCAAGCTGGGCATGATGGTGGGTGCCTATAATCCCAGCTACCTGGGAGGCTGAGGCTGGAGATCACTTGAGTCTGCAGGATCAGGACTACCCTGGGCAATATAGCGAGATCTAGTCTCTAAATAAATAAATAGATAAATAAATACTGGGCCGCACTAATAGATATTCCAATACTCTATTAATAAAGCCCTCAAAAAAAGATATTTCTTAACAAACAAAAAGCCATGGGTACTGCAACACTTTAGTTATTCTTCACTCAAAGATTAGGACAGACCTGATTTGGTTCCCTGCCTCAAGACTACTTGCTCAAATCTAGTATTTAGAGAGAACAATCTTTTTAAAATACCAAACTTACCAAGTCACTCTCAGCTCTCTAGCCTTTAGTGTTTTCCTCATTGATCTCAGGATCAAGCATTTCTATGACACACAAGTTCTTCCACTTGTTCCTGGCTCATCACTTATCTTCCCTTGTCCTAGACTCTTCCACACACAGTTAATTGCCGATCTCCCACACATCTGGATGCTTCTTGCCCCTATGGTTTTGTGTATGTTGCATTCTCTACCTGGTATCCTCCCTATTGTTTATATCTTTAATTTCATAAGTTAAATCCCTTCTAATGACCCCTTCTAATTCATCTAGCACTCAGTACTGTATCTGACAGATAGCAAGATTTAATATTTAATGAAAGAAAATAAGAATGAATGAATATTAATGGTTCATAGTTTATACTGGACAATAAAAAAGATATGTTGTTTTCAGTGCTTCTTAAATTACAATTATAGGTTGCTTACACAAAAGGCTAGTTTTGCCTGTAACATAAATGGTGATTCAGAATCCAGAGATTAAACTCAATTATTTTCATGGAGATTGTTGGTATAGAGAGGAGACACCCTGGACAGAGCTTGTTCTCTGAGAAAAAGGTTCTCTGTTACTTGTGCTTTCTTCTGTGCAGTAGTAGATACTATCAGGGAGGAGCGGAGAAGGCCAGGACATGGCATAGAAAGAAGAGAAAAAGGAGATATGTTTTAAGATTGGAAATCAGAAAAGAGGATTAGCACATGAAAGCTGGTGAGGAGTCTGATATATTTATGAAAATATTTTATCAGAGAATATTGCTGTGCATAATGGGAAGTTGAAGTTTTTAAATGTCTTCTAAATACAAGCAAATTTTAATGTTAGTTAGAGCCAGTACTTATGAGGGTAAGACTATTAGGAATGATCTATGAACAGAGACTAATTGGTTGACCTTGTACTCTGAGAATGCACTATGGTATGATAGGGATAGGTGTCTCGCCAATACCTGTAATTGTACCTATCTTTCCCTCCCATTCTGTGTGCTGTGTGCAACTCTCACCTTTTGTTGAAGAATAGATTAGATTTTATTGGAGGGCAGTTGCCTGGCCTGAGTGCTATCCTTTCCTCCCCTCGGCCTGGCACTGACTACTGATTAATAAAGGAACACAAGGACTCAAGTCCTTATCCTCAAGGTAAAAGAACTCTGTCTGCAGTGCTTGTTACTCCACTGTGAGCTCCCCAGGGAATTCTGTTGAGGTTAGATTTCACTTGCTTTATCTCCTTCCCCTGTCATCTCCCCTTTCCTCACATCTTACAACTTGGTCTCTGGAGAATACTGCCTCAATAAATCTCACCCAAAATTATTTGGCTCTGGCTCTGCTACTAGGACCCCTTCTAAGCCACTCCAGTGGTCTGGAAGCCTCCCCTGGGGCCAGTTCTTCCTGATTAAAGGGCTCTGAGTTTGTTGCCGATCACGTATTTGACCAGATGGAGGTTTTCAAAGCCACGATTCTCACATTGAATCAATGCCCCATCAGTGGGGTGGTTCACAAAGTTCTACTTTAAAATGGGTCTTTCTTTTTGACTCTAACATGTTTACACTTCTTGTAACTCCCTGCTTCCATGTGCGTATTAGGCAGAATGAGTCAGTCATTTGTCACAAACAGGGCTAAAAGAAGATATTGCCGTTTTGAGGTTTGCTTTTCTTGCTCTTCCTTCTCCCTGCCACCTCCTCAAACCCTAAAACAGCAATTGCTTGCATCTTATGTACATTGAACAGATTTAGAACCCAAGCTGGCAGATTGCCCAGTGTGCCATATGCCACCATGTCCCACCCCAGGTGTTCTCCCTCTTGACTGGCAGGCAGCTCGCAGACTGGCTGTGGTCCAGTCTGAGGAAAAGAGAAGATCTGGGAAGATATATGCACAGCATAATTCTTCATAAACCAAGCCTCCATCTGGATTTTAGCTTGTTGGACAGTGTTTATGATCTTCCCATATGGAAATGTACACAGGATTATAGACAGTATATTGGCTGCACTTTGTGCCCTGTTGATGTGGACACATGTAGAACTGCATGGAGACATTCTCCACCTTGTCTTTGTGATCACGGAATTGAAGCACTGATCAGTTGAAGTGATCACAGAATTGAAGCACTGATTCCAAAATAGATGGTTGTCATTAAGTTCTGTAAAAGTGTGCTCACTTTGATTAAAAAAAAAAAAAAAAAAAAGGTTTGGGAACTCCTCTCCCAACTGATCAAAGGATGAGAATAAATTCCATTTTGTCATTTACTTTGAAAACTGATTCTGTTTGTTCCCTTAGATGCCATTCTTGTTCTCAAGTCATATGGAAAACAGTCTCCAGCCAGTGGTGAGGCATAATTAATTGTTGGGTAAACTGGTTTCAGTTGCAGAGATTAAGCAGAAGAGGTATAAATCATCATCAACTGCCATTCTAACTCACCATTTTATAAATTATATGTTCACTTGTAATTTCCTTTTGTTTCTTAAGCAAATAATAAAGTTTTAAAATTGAGGATTCACAGATTTTTAAAAATTGTTATTTTTACTGTTTGTCTCAAGGAAAAAGGCATACTATATAAAATAATTGTAAAAGTAAATATTGGGTGAGATATTCTTGACACACTTTGAAATATTTGTAGTTATTCCAAGTAACTTAGTAAAAATTCTTAAACTTGTATTTTAGGAATACAGTCATTTTATGTAAGAAGGTATTGATCCAAGTAAAAGAGCTAAATGTCTTTGGTAGCAATTTTTTGATATGTTTTTATAAAATATCCTCAAGTTTTTAAGTTTTACTATCATGCCCCCAGGGATTAAAGTTTCTTATTTATTTCCTCTTTCTCTTCAATGCTTTGGGACTCTTTCCATTCTTGTGACCATTCACTATCTAGAGCACTTGCTTAGCTGTGCTGTGACAGTGACACATTCTTCCTCCATCAGATTTCAAAGGGTACCATTGGCTCTGAAAGGTTAAGGAAAGTAGTATTGAGCAGACGACATATTGTCTCTTTGGCTTCTTGATTCCTTTAGGACTTACTTACTGAAGTTTTCCTTCTCTCCTTAGATAGGTGAGGCAAATGATCTAAGATAGCAAACACAAAGAAGGAGAAGTTCTCTACAGGTAAAAATGGGGTGACTAGAAGGGGAATGAAGTCCTAGTTAGAAAGTACTTTCTTTTTAAACATTCATACAATTTTTAGTAAGTAATTCATTCATTCCTATGATTTAAACATCAAGTAGTACTTAAAAAATACTGTCTCCTATATCTTATTCCATTTTGCTCAATACCTAGACATATGTTGGCTTTTGCACTAGGCTATATTTTATCACACAAAAGCAGTATCCCTTAATTCTCATTTTATGTAGTGTTCTTTAAAAACAACTAAAAATGGGGATATTCTATAGTTTTCTTTTCTTGGAATAACTGAACCTTATTAACAAAATTCTAGATGTTAGATAATTCTCTGGTCATTATATTCTTTTAATGTGTAACTGGATTCTATTTACTAGTATTTTACTTAGGATCTTCACATCACTATCCATAAGTGATACTAACCTGTAGTTTTAGGATTTTTTTGGTGCATTCTTGCCATTGTTTAGTATTATATTTACTCCAGAGCAAGAATTTGAAAATATTCCTTTTAATTGTTTCTCTTATTTTCCCTTTAAATATTTGGTAGAAATTTCCTGTGAGTGTGTATTGGCTTGGCATTTTTCAGGGGTGAGTGAGATCCTTTTGATAGCTTTCACCATTTTGTCTATGAATTAGACACTTTGTAATTTTCTATCACTTTTTGATTGAAGGGAGAAAGGGGAAAGATAGTACTTCTCTCTTGCTGAGATTTCAAATTCTGGAGCTTTACCCTGCTTGGCTGCACCAAGACAGACTGCTTCTTGCAAATATGACTTGTCTTCCTGATTTATCTTGTTGTCCATTCTCCTTTGTTTCTCTAGAATAAACTGGGTCAGCTCACTCTTATTCCCACCCCTGCCATCGCAGTAAAAATCAGAATGGGCCTTTTAACTTCAGAAAGTATATTTTTTGTCATTTCTGAGACCTCCCATAGCTGAGTTTTTGCTGTAGAAATCCCTGCTTGGCTCTTATCCAGTTTCCTCCATGCAGTTCCTAGGTGAACTTGATTGCTTTTGGCAACCCTTGCAAATATTTTAGAGTATTTCTACATGTTGCCAAAAAATATATGTGCTTCTGGATGATTTTCAAGAAGAGAAAGAGAGAATGCTGAGTCACATAGCCACGTACATCCAAAAATTCCTTGTCTTCAGGGTTCAGTGTTATATTTATTGGTTCACTTGGACAACCTTGGGTTAGCATGATCTTTGGTATAAAAGTCCAAGAAGATAACTACACAACTTTCCATCCACTGGAGCTTGGGATTCTTCATTTCACTTAGGTGTGTGACTGTCCAATCTTTCTCACCTTCAGACTCTAAGTATTTGGGAGGTCCAGGCTGTGTGATACTTAGGACTTCACTCCTTCCAGTGTATTAGATGGTCAGAGGAGGAGAGAAAGACCAGGAGGCCATGAGAGAAGGTCGAGCTGATGAGGCTGGTTGGGCCATGTAGACATATGGCCACAGACTGCAGATGATTTCCATATAAGCATGTGGGGTCAAGGAGCCCAGCTCAGATTTTTGGGAATTATTTTGGGAATGCAGAGACTATAACAAAGTTCCAGGAAGGCAGCAAAGTCTGTCAGCACTTAGTGGGATCTAGATTTTACCTCTCAGATGAGGGAAAATTACTGGTCATTTTGTTGACTCACTGGAATATGACACTTCCTTCCTTAATATTTGTTCATAAGAATGACATTCCCAGAGAGCAGAAGCTATGAACCTATGTTAGCCCAGAGACTCAGATATGCTCAAGAATTATATCCTTAGTTTTTTACCCAAAGAGGGAAGAACGCTAATTAAAAGGGATAAATGCACTCCTGTATTCATTGCAGCAATATTTACAATAGTCAAGTTTTAGAAACAACCTAAGAAGATGTGTTATAGTCAAATACTATTCGGCTATAAAAGCAAAGGTGAAGTCTTGCCATTTGTGATAACATGAATGGAGCTGGAAGGGATAATGCCAAGGGAAGTAAGTCAGGAGGAGAAAGAACAGCACTGGGTGATTTCATTCTTGTGTGGAATATAGAGGAAAATCCAAATTAACTGATGGAACTAAACCAGGCCACCTCGATGCTTCCTAGGATGCCTTGCTACGGGGCATGTTTTGTTCTCTGGGATCTTGGTAGTGCTCTTGTGGTGCTCCTAGCTATAACCCAGCTCTTTTCTTCTGACCATCTCTTCTTTGAACACAAAACACCAACTTTCATTTCTAAACTGCTTTCCTTTTATCTTTCAAAATTCATTGGAAGAAGCTGAAGTTAAAATTTCAGTTGGTTTCCCAGTTTGTTTTCTCTATACTTCTGTCTTTCCTCAGTCATTTTCTCTGATGGCAACATCTCCTTAGGAGACACGCATCCTGATTTCTTTCCATCCCACGCCAGAAAGAAAATCACTGCCTTGGACTTTCAAGATAACATTTATTATAGCAATGGTTCGTTTCATTTTTTTCTCATAATGTGCTAGACATTCTGTATGTATTATCTCATTTATTTCACTTATTTATTTTATATAGCTCACTTATTTCACTTAGAGAGTGAACTCCACTAATGCTGATTGTCTGAAATCACATGAGTAAATGGAAGGACCAGGATTTTAAACAAAGTCTTGCTGGTTTCAGATTCTATGCTCATTCATCACTTCAGCTTAAATGTAATAGGTTCTCTTGAGAATGTCCCTTCCTTACCATCTCTGTGAGGTCTGGACCCATGGGGAGGTCAAAGTAGCACTCATGCTCTGCATTCAGTAAAAGTGAAAAGTGGTGTATACAGGAAGTTAATACAAAACATCGTAGAAAGGAATGGGGAGGCAACTTGAAAATTTTTTGTTTAAACTCTTATGAGTTTTCCCAAATTATTTTTTCAGATGTCATTTCTGCCTCTTTATAAAGTAAAAATGAAGGCCTGTGCAAAATACATGGTCCTTTTTGTTCACTCCATTGTTCCTGCACTAAATAGTGCCAAGAGAAGTGTGCTCCAGCCTACTTAATGATGGCAGATTCTGGTTGTTGTAGGTGATTTGCTGGGTTGCTAAGGTGCTGGGGGTGTGAGAATGGAAGAGTTGATTTGACTGTGGTCATCAAGTGTGACTGACAAAGCAAAAAACAAAAGCATTTTACCCAGAATATTTTACTCATTTGTAAATTTCACTTACGTGTCAGAACAAGGCATTGCTTATTTACTCAATTAAGAAAATTCTTAGGTTTCAACTCCAAAAAGTAAAATCTACTTTTGAACATTATTAATTAAAAGATATATTAGCACATAATTCGAGGGTATATATGTCTATCTGTATTTTGAAAATGTTGTTAATTGATAGACAATTCTTAAATTTCAACCTCAAAAAGTACAATTTTTAATATAATAAAATCTGAACATTATTTAAAAAATGTAAATGTCAATTTGAAATTAAGGCATTAATAAAAATACATTCACACATATAACAATTTGACTACATATGTAATGTGTATATATATATATATATATATGTAAGCACATGTAGAACAATAATGAAGCCAAAACAACAATAACATTAAATGGAAACCACATTAGAAGTCTTTGTCTTTTTTCTGTGGGAGCTGGAAAATCTGCCACTTTTAGTAAACAGTCTATGATATGCATTTTGGCGGTGAAATCTCATTTCTCTTGTTCTGCTGTTACTATGGTTACCATCCTACAGAATCCCTGTACAAACCAATAAAGAAGAAAAGAAAGCACAAACATAAATTTCAATATCAACACATACACACACACACACACACACACACACACATCCCCATGTATGCAAAGCCAGATGATATGCTAGGGATGTGGAAAGTGCCAGTCTTTCCTTCTTTCAGAGAGCCTCCTGCTGGGAACCTTCCTGGAACCTGGGCAGAAGTCTCTTGGCACCCAAAGTTGCCCATGAATTTCATCTCCAGTGCTGACCAAGAAGATATCAGACACCAGGAGGGTGGAGAGGCTGAGTTGGAGCCCTGCATGTCTCATTTTGATAGTAGTCTAGACACCTGAGTCACAGCGTCATAGCCTGTCATGACCTGGCACAGGAGACATGTAAGAAGCCAGGATCCAAAGATGTGAGTTTCTAGGAAATCAGAAAAACTAGGCATGAGACTGAGGCAAGCTTAAGTATCCAAGACCAAATAATTTTTGCCTTTTTGTTTTTAGAGGAGAATTCATCTTTTATACGCTTTCCTAATCTCTAACATGAGGACAGAAAAATACCTGTTTCACAGAGTTATTGTGGATATGGTTTGTGAACTCATCATAGTATAAAATGCAGTTTCTGATCATTATGGTTATGATATTTAACTGTCAAAATGCATTCTACCAAGACTGGAAAAAAATCCACCTGCATTCAGTCAAACTATTGGCCAATGAAGACCCCCTAGTCACCCACTTTCTTATCTAGTTCTAAACATCTTATCATTGCACTAAAAGAGAATTGGGCTAAAAACTTTAAATCTGAAATTTATTTTAATCCCTATTTGTCAGAATACAATGATGTAAAATATATATATGTGTGTATATATATATAATTTTGAAAAATCCTTATTTGTTGTATTCATTTATGCTTCACTATGCACATGGAAACAATTTTTAATAAGATTTCCCCCTGGGCATTAGACATTAGAAATATCAGCTCACAGATGTAAATGGGCTCACAATAAATGCTGAGCTAAATCAGAACATGTCAGCAAATTGAAATATTTTTAGTCCTTTATACCCCTTTGACCCTTCCTCCTGACCTTTCTACCTCACATTTCTCACTTCGTTTATAATGAATGTCCACTATTTATTTTAAGTATGTTGGTTTTTCTAATTGTCTGCTATGTACATATCCAATATTAGTCTTTGTCATAATGATTTTCTTTCCTTCCATTTTACTGCCGTCCCTTCCATTTTACTGTAGTCCCTTTTACTGTAATGCAGCATTTCATCTTCTTTGGGTCTAAATAGTATTTCATTGGGTAGAATACCAAATTTTCTTGATCTAATCTTCTATGAGGGCACTTGGTTACTTCCATGTCCTAACGATTGTAAATAACACTGTAATAACACATTATAGAGTATGTAATCTTTTAAGTTGAAGGTTAATCTTAGATGCCCATGGGGGGTTCCTGGGCCATACTGTATTACTATTCTTAGTTTTTTAAGATAAATCTAGATTGCGTCCCAAAAGGACTGCACCAGTTTACATTTCCACCAACAGTGAAGTAGTGATTTTTCTTTTTCTGCATATTCACCACCAATTGATGCTGTTTCTTTCCCTTTTTAAATATGTACCATTCTTATGAGTGTGAGATGATTATCTCATTGTGGCTTTCAGCTATATCTGCCTTATTAAAAATGATGATGGATGTTTTTCCATATATCTGCTAACCCTCTGGATATCCTCTTTGGTGAACTGCTGCCATTTATTAATTGGGATTTTTCAAATTGTTAGATTGAAATTTTTTCATTTATCTTGGATGACCCTTTGTCATTTGTGTAATGTATATTTTCTTGCATTTTATGATACCATTTTATTCTACATATATTTTTTTTCTTTTGCTGTGTCAAAGTTTTTTAATTTGAGGTAATCCTAACTTTTTATTATTTGATTTTATTTCCCTTGCTGTAGGGTCTTCCCTTGAGTCTACAAAAGCATCTTTATTATTGATGTTATGAAGCACATTACCAATGTTTTCTTCTACATATTTTATTATTGCAAGTCTAACATCTAAGTCATTAGTCCATTAAGAATTTATTTTTATGCATGGAGTTAGGGAGTGATCCAACATCATTCTTTTAACATATAACCATCCAATTTTCCCAGCACCATTTGTTAAAGAGGCTCATCTTTCCTCATTGTTACAGTCATGTCTCTCATTATAAATTAAGTATTGATTTGGTGTGGAAATTTAGTGCAACTTCCTGGGCATAGGCACACCTAGTGTACATGCACCTTGGTCAGATATCTTATTGTCCCTGAGATCATAGGGCCAATATAGTCATAAACTTGCTTTTCTATATTATTTCTTTTTTGGGGGTTTTGGGGGTCTTAAATGTTGTATTTTTAATAACTACATAATAGTTTTGCAATAAAATTTTAAATGTAAAAAAAATAAATTTAGTACTGAGATATATGTGTGGATATATATACACATATACATACTTGGCCTTGTTTTTGGGCCCTTGATTCTCTTCCACTGATCTGTTTCTATTTGTATCCTAATAACATATTTTGTTTATTATTTAATATTTACTGACTTTGTAATTAAAGTCAGGTAATGATGCCATTTTTCTGTTTTTTCATGATTTCTTTGAATCCATTTTGCTTCCATGTAAGTTTTAATATTTTTAGTTCTCTTTCTTTGAAAAGTATTTTTGGTATTTCAAAGGTAATTGTGTTCATTTACACATCACTTTTGAAGAATAATCATTTTGATTTTAATGATTCTCTTCACCCATGAGCATGAAATATCTTTCCATCTTATTTCTTAATCTATATTCTTTAATAATGTACAGTTTTCATTGTGCAAATCCTTAACCTCCATGATTAAATTAATTCCTAAGTATTTGATTTCTTTATTACCTCATTGATGAGATATAAAAATGCAACTAATATTTATGTGTTAATTTTAAAACCTGCCATGTGATGATTACATCATTGATTGTTTCTATTAGCTTTTTTGGTGATTTTTTTCAGGGTTTTCTAAAAATACTACCAAATCATCTGTTAATAATGATAGCTTCACTTCTTTTCTAACCTGGATTGCTCTAATTAAAACGTCTAATACTAAGTTAAGCAGACGTGGTTTAAGACAATAAGCATTCTTGTTTTATTCCTGATCTTAAAAGGAAGATTTTCAACTTTTCATAATTATTATATTGGCTGCAGGTATGTGGTATATGGGCTTTACTATGTTGAGTAAATTCCTTCTATTCTCATCATGCTTAAGTAAATTTTAAAACGGAAAGGTGTATTCATCTATTCCTACCTTGAATAGCAATTCCAAAAATATAGTGAATTCCCTTCCATAATGAAAGTGGGTACAAAGTTTGGACATGAACATTTGCAAATACAATAACTCATTGACACGCACATCAAGCTCAAATTAAATGAAAGATGAAAGTCATTTCTCACTTAAATGGATGACATGGAAAATGAGAAAAGAATACAGGGGTGGGCAGGGTCTGAAGACTTGGACTCCAGTCCCACTTTGGACTCCAGTTGCCACTTACTTTAGTGCATGATCTTAAGAAGACCACTGAATTTTGGGCTAAATGTTTCCTTATTTTTGAAATGAATAACAATATCTTTATTCATCTTATTGTAGTTTTTGCTAAAAAACTAAGTATTTGATGTCAGTATGCTCTGAGAAAAGAATTTAATGCTGTGCCAAACCTATAATTTTTTTACATTTTGTTAGTATTTGCTCTGTGGAGAGGGAACCTTTAATAATGCAATGAAGCATGACTTAATTCTTTTCCTTTAACTACTTATGTGAAGATGAAAGTTCTACCAACAGCCAGTCTCAATAACTTACAGATCTTTGGAGAAAGACCATCAAAAGAATGAGGAAATTCTTTGTGTTTGTTTTAGTCTTTAGTTTACTAAATTGTATCATTAATTATAAAGTATTTTCCCTCCAAAAAAGACCTGCTGACTAGTAATAAGATGCATTAGCTCAATCTGTTACCTTAATTTCTCCTTATTGGGAGACAGATCATTAAACTAATGATCTCATTTATATTTTGAAGCAAGACAAAACACATGCAATTGTAATCACATTTACCCCAAAAACTACATACAACCTGGTAAATTGCTTTAAATGATTATACTGTTTTTAATAGTACTTTTGCAGTAGTAGAAAAGGGAATATTACTGAAAATAAAGAAAATTACAAATGAACCAATAGATTATAGATGTTTTACAACTTCCTTTTCCTAAATCTAGTAAATGCATTTTGCCATGTTTTATTGTATTTTTAAAAATCAATTATTTTCAAAGATAATGTTGGTTTACAACACTATATATCTAGGGGTACAGGTTGATATCTCTTTAAATAATGTTATTATTCCATGTCAACCACCATAGTACCTATAATATTCTACTGTAGTCTCCACTCGCTTTGCTGTCACACCCCTGCCTCCATTTCTGACACCTTATTTCATAAGTTTTGTTGTTATATTAGGATATTTTTCCCCACCAATTTGACCGTATCAGCCCATTGGCATGCATTCTGTTGCTTTCTATTATGTTAGGTGTTCAGTGGTATTGCTATGGATTAGGCTAAACATTTTTCCTTCCTAGTCTTGCTGAGAAGGTCTTGAGATGTTATTGAAGGTTGCAAAATATAGGCCTAGTGGTTGGCCTTGGATATTGTGCTTTCTCTTGTTGTATATTCTGAAGCCTTGTCACTTGTCAGGATGGCTGGAGCTTAAGTCAGCACTGAGTGAAAACCCAAGAATCTAGTCAAGATGATAGGGACCAAAAAGGTGCCTAGAGGGTTTCTGCTCTTGAGTGCCTGCCACACCAGCCTCCCTGGGAATGTAGTTGTTTGAAAGGAAGGAAGGATATGAAATCACTATCCGTTCTCAGCTAATTCCCCTAGCAAAGCTTTCCTGTAGATCTCAGAGAGCAGCTAATCCCTCAGGTGCAGCCCAATTTTGATCTCAGTGGACTTTGCAAATAGAAATTTTCCTCCAGAGGCTCAGGCAAGATCTGGTACAGATGGGATATGGAGGTTTGGCTGCAGGCAGGCAGGCTTTGCAGATAGCAGACAGTAACAGACATCTTGGCCCACAGCCTATAGAGCTCCAGCTGGAGAGGGGCAAATGTTTTACAGGCTGTAGTCATTGACTGAAAGCAAGACTGTCAGTTATTTTCAACAAATTCCACAATTCCCTTCATGACTTGCACCCCAGCGGTCACTGTGAGTGAAGAAGGCCAGAAAGTACACTTCCTAGCCTGGTTGGGGAAATGGTGAGCACTGCTGGAGTTAGATGAAAGCAAATTCCAGGTTGCCTAGCTGTGATCTCAGAAGGACTTTGAGCAGAATCTTTCTCTTGAGGCTTGAAAAAAGCAGGGTGCTCTGGGGCTGCAGGCAAGCACCATAGGTGGTGCCTTCTCAGCAACACACAGCATGACCTTTAGGTTGCCAGGTTCTGGTGGGAAGAGACAAAGCTTTATGGACTTTAGGTGTTGACCAAAAATAAGGCTACCACCTGTACCCTACAGGCTCTGATGATTTCCTCTGAGTAACTTGTATCCCAAGCTTTCATTGTTCGTAAATTAGCAAGGAATCTGCAGATCCTGAGCCGGGGAGGGGCCACTGGCCTTGGGAAAACCTAGGGAAGAACCTAAAATACTGACTAGCTTTAAGAAGATCAACAGCATTTTTCCTGGGTAACCAAGTACCAGTAGTTATCAGTGGTATGGCTAAGTAGGTGGGAGGGCTAACTGGAAGTCTCAAATTCCTAGTGATGAAAGGACTTGTCCTCTGATGCTGGTTCTGACTACTGTCTGATTTCAATTAGTTTGGCATCTATTCATGTTGTTGCCACTCAAATGAGGGGGAGCTCACAGAAGTCATGTAGCAGAGTTTAAGTTAAAGGAGGGTTTGCATGTTCCCTTTGCTCCTCACACTGAGGTTTAGTGTCATTAAATATAGGTTCCTTGTTTAGGGCTCTGCACCCTTTATTGATTTTTGCTTCCCCAAATGCCATCATTCTCTGGGGAAAAGCACCTCAGTTTTCCATCCCTGAGTGAATGCACTCCTTTATTTGGTGTAGCTCCTAGAAGCTGAGGCATCTACTACAGGGACAAACTCTTCAGCCCCCAGCGGGAGGCTCTGTGCTCCTAATATCTTCTCAACCTTGGATCCTGGTCCCCCAAAATATTTTCTATCAGGTCTGTATCTTAGGCTTTACTACCCTTTCCTTGTGAAGATAATGATCTTTAAAATACTTCATTCTTCATCAAAACACCATTGCTCTCATATAGGTGTGAGTTTGCTGTGCACCTTGACATAAGGATATTCTGAGTCCCAGAATTATGCATCAGGCACACTCAGCCAAAAATCTGAGAGAAACCACCTCTTTCAAGCTGCAGCAAAAGGTGCATCTATAAATTGGAATATGTGTGCAATGTATTATTCTTTTACAGAGATTTAGTCATAAAGGTGAACACAGTACCTATGGATGAGTAAATGCTTACATTGTCTATACATCATCCACTGATCAGATGGTTACTTTCAAGACTGGTTCAGTTCAAAAGGAAGTGTAGTTGAACAGTGGTGTCTTGAGTATTTTGGTGGTGGGAGAACTACAGGGGCTATACCTGAGCAGAGAAATCAAATACTGTCCAAAAATGAACAATTCTGCAATAAAAGAAATTTTAAAAAGTATGGTGCTTCAATGGTCCCACCAGTACCCATACACATTTTGTTCTAATGGTGACATAGTTCATCTAGGAAACAAGCTGCTCGAAATCCTTTTTAGCAGCCTGCTGATTTTATCAATACCTTTTGATCCCTTCTTATCACTTGGTGATCAATACCAGATAGCTTGTAAAACAAAATGGAAAGAATTTGCTTAGCTTAATTCATGATTTTCTGAAGTATTTATGGCTTACTAAATTTTGTTTTATAAAGCTGAAAATGTTAACAGTTTACTTACCTTTGTAAAGGTAATAAAAAGATAGTTATTGAAATTTTATACACATAAAACTAGTTTTATTTATTGTTTCACTCGTTCATCTCTTAGTTTATTTAAAATTTTTTGTCAGTTGTTTATATAACTTTATAATCTGGGGAGTAAATCTTCAAACATTCATGTGTGTATGTGCTTCACTTACTCTTCACCAGAATTCCCAAAAAATGCAACTTTATTTTTAAGCATTTTATGTCAATAAGGGATTAGACCCCTGTGGTTTTTGTACTAAGTCTTAAATCTACCCTTCTCCCTTTTCTCTGTATTCCTGAGCTATTCCAACTTTCTATCATCTCTTACCTGGGCCACTATTAGCCCCCATGGTCTCCTGGCCTCACATCTTTCTCTCTTGTCCCTTTTCCTCCCCCATAGAAGACTGAATTTCCTGAACACAAATAATATTCACTTACTAGCCAGAAATTACTGAACAAATTCCTGCTCATAGAGTAAGCCCTTTCCTCTCTTGAGATCTGACTGCATACAGCCTTGTGGACACTGCTGCTGCAGGTCTCCCAACCTCTTTTCCCAGAAATATACCTATTAACAGTGAAATGCCTTGTCATCTTTCAAGTGTCATATGTTCTTGAGATGCCCGCTCAGAGCTTCTGCATCTCCACTGTATTCCTAGGCAGCCCATGTATTTTCACATATTCACTTTGTCATTTTATACTACAACTTTGCATTTATCTTTTCACTATTCTTTATCATTATTACATCCCCAGGGTTTCTCATAGTATTTGGCATAAAGGCTTAGTAAATGTTTGTTGATTGAGGGAACGAATAAAAGAAGGAACAAACTCCTCATTTTGGAGTATCTTTCTGAATTTTAAATACTATTCCTTGGTTAATCATAGGTGTATTTTCACAGACTCCTTATAATAATAAGAAACCCATAGCATATACCATTTTAATGCTGCCTTTTTTCAACAACATTCATTCCACTAATTTAAAAGCTATTAAGTAAGATGAAGGCTTCAAAACCAGTCAACTGAACTGCTCCAGTCACTTGGGAGCAGTTAGTGTTCTGTGCAATTGCTAATATGATTTAAACTGAAGCAAACCCTTCTTAGATATGTCATTAAGAGCAAATACGATGTTAATAAAATCTGGAGTTCCATCTAAATGGAATTGTTTGCATATGATTTTATTGTTGTGAATCTGTAGAACTGAAGATATATCCCCAACCCCTAAATATAAATGTCAAATTATATTGTCAAGCCACTCAGTCATTCTTTTCTGGTGTCTGGGGTGCTGTGTTCCCCAGGTCCTGATGTCCTCCATGATAGCAAGTTCAGAGGTTCTGGGCCAGTTGATGTTACCTTACATAGTGGGGGCCCCGGGGGGCAGTTTCATGTATATAAAGAGAAATGAAAGGGAGTTCTAGCAATGATAAGGTCTTATTTTGAAGTGGATAAGAAAGGTTATAATAACTTAAGGAAAATCTCAAAGAAAACTATAGTCTGTATAACTATAGTCTGCTAAATCTAGACTCAGCTTTTGAATCAACTATAGTATAGTTGATTAAATAGTTGCTTTCTTTTCTTTTTTGGGATATATTAGTTGAATTACTGAACAATAAATTGCATCAGTTGAACTGTATTGGGAATCAAATTAACTGAAAGGAATTTAAAAATAATCAAATTGAAACCCACTCATGATGCATTTAGTGAAAGGGTATAAATTAGATTCCAAAGTTACCTGTAAGGAAAACAATTCAGTGAAAAAAAACCAGATATCAAATCATCACATTTTCATATATAATTATTGGGATTTTATAGCTATTGAAACAATTCAGAATTATTCATGTCTCTAAGAACTTTAGATCTGGTTTCCTATTATATAGCTCATTGCTTTCTATGTTATATATGAAATATGATAGATTAGCACACTATCCATTTCCTAATACCTGGTGAAAATTTATTGTCTTTATCTCCAGGTTTGGGATTTGAAAATAAATTCCACTTTTACCTATGAAGTGGAAGAGAAGTTAGTGTTTAGTGCTTCAGTTCTTAAAAGATACAATGCTTCCCCAAAATAAAGATAAAAAGTATTTATACTTTATACTAGTCTTACTTGAAGTCAAGAAGATTTGCAGGAAAAGAGCATACAAATGGTACCCACATGTTTGCTTTGTCATCTGACCAGTGGCTCCTTACAGAGAAATTTATCTCTGACTGCATGAACTGTTATTTCTCCACACTAAGATGACTGACTCTTGTGTTTGTGTGGGTCTAGAAGACTTGTTCCACTGTCTCCATCACACACACCACCTCCTCAAGTAGTAGTTGGGTATGCTTCATTCAAAGAAAGAGAAAAGAACTTGTAAAAGTTGCCTAAAATATTTTTCTAACCATGACATCTCAAAGAGTTTCTAGTAATGTTTACTTTTCCAATATTAGTATTATCAGAAAATAAATATTTCTGATTGGTTGTTCAACTCTGTTCCATCTAATTGGATTATAGATTAAATAGTTCTATTTTTCATGTCATCTTTTAAAAATAATAATAATAATGCATGGTTAAATTTGAGGCCTGAGATGAAGGCATTCTTTCAAATTGTTGATGGTAGTTCAAATAATTTCAAATTTCTTGAAAGATAGTAAAAATAACCTTAGAATTCTAACAACCTTAGAATTCTGCAAATCCTTGATCTAGAATTTTATCCCTAGAAATGTATACTAAGGATATAATTACATGTCTCAGCAAATATATAATTATATAAATGTACATCACATGTTTATAAAATGAAAAAGTACAAAAAATTTAAACAGACCATCTAAGGAATTGGTTAAATATAATTTTATAATATAGTAGAATATTATGAAGCTTTGATATCATGTTCACATTTAATTGTAGGTGGAAAGATCAGGCTAAAAGATATAGTGAAAGATATCTTGTTTTGGTAAAAACAAAAACACATGTGCACACACGTATATTAAGAATAAACTGGAAGGATTTAGTTCTCTAGTTTGTGGAATGATGGGTGCTTTTAATTGTCTTTGTTAGATATTTTTTCTGACGTTTCCATATGGACATTTGTTTATTTCATAAGACACAAACATTATTTTTTATGCTCAAGATAATGATATCCAAAATGTTTTCAAGGTTTCTATTTCATAGTTTGATCATTTCTGTATTGTAGTACAACTAACACTTCTTTACATTCTTTTTTTTTTGTTTTTACTTGGATATTAATGGAAAATAATTGCTTAGTACATCTGCACAATTTATCATGTATTTGAAAATAATAATTTAGTCAACCAGTACTCATTTTTTTCTCTTCAGGACTAAAAACACCCCATTCCTTGTATCTTTTTTCATGAACTGATTTTGATTTTCTGTTCTTTAGATCTTTATTTGTTGTTCATCTCTGAAACCTTCCTTACTTTCTTCATCTGGAATTTTAAATGTGTTATTAACCTGGAAAATGTCAGAGAAAATGTAATTAAGGAGAACTATAATAGAAGGAGTTGATTTTAACCATTACCTACTCAAAAGCATTTTTTCAAAATCATGGTTGTATGTTCACTTTGCATTTATAGATAGTTCATATTTCCTAGTTTTCTCTCTTTGCTACATCTTTATTTATTATACTTTATTCCAGTCTTTGCTACTGTTAGGTTTCTGTGTTAAATATTTTTTCATTTATATCTTTACCTTTATCATTTTCATTTATATCTTTACCTTTATCATTAAATTTATTTTTTTAATTTATTAACCATTTTATTGTTTACATATTTATGATGTTAACATCATCATATTCCTTGGGGTTCTCCCTCCACCCCATCACCCACAAGACTTCAGCTGAATCTTCCTGTGCTCCTTCCTTACCCCATCTCTCCCTCTTCACATCCCCTCCACAACAGCCCCCTCTCTGCTGTCAGTTTATACTGTATTTTTCCTGGCCTTTTGCCTATCACTCCTACATCCCATCTATAGGTGAGATCGTCCAGTTTCTGTCTTTTCCTTTCTGACTTATTTCTGCTAATATAATTCCCTCTAGGTTCATTCATGTGATCACAATTGTTTCATATTTGTCTGTTTTGATTGCAGAATAATATTCCATTGTATAAATATACCACATCTTTTTCCTCAGTTTTGGGCCATTTGCATTGTTTTCTTATCTTGGCAATTGTAAATAGTGCTGCAATAAACATCTGAGTTATAGGTATCCTTTTGAATGAGTGTTTTTGTATCCTTTTTTAAATTACCAGCAGTGGGATCACTGGGTCAGTTGGTAGTTCTATTTTCAGTAGTTTGAGGTTCCTCCACACAGTCTTCCATAATGACTGTACCAGTTTGCCATCCCACCAGTAGTGTAAGAGTGTTCCTTTCTCTCCACATCCCTGTCAGCACTTGTTGTCTGTTTTTTTTCATATGGGCCAGTTTTACTGGTATAAAATGATATCTCAGTGTGGTTTTGATTGCATTTCCCTGATTATTAGTGATATTGAGCATTGTTTCATATGCCTATTGATCATTTGAATTTCCTCTTTGGAGAAGTGTCTTTTTTAGTTCTTCTCCCTATTTTTTGACTGGGCTTTTTTCTTTAGTTATTTTAAGTTGTGTGAGTTCTTTGTGGATCTTTGCTATTGGACCCTTATCACGTGTATGGAGGGTAAAATTTTTCTCCATACAGTAGGGTTTCTTTTTGTATGGTTTGCTGTACAGAAGCTTTTTAGTTTGAGGTAGTCCCAGCTGTTTTCCTTCATTTTTTACCATCTGTTGATGTGTCCTGAAGAGGTTTCTGAGTCTCTTGGAGTGTTTTGCCCAAATATTCCTCTGTATTTTATGACTTCAAATCTTACATCCAAGTTTTTTATCCATTTTGAGTTAGTTTTTGTACATAGTGTGAGGGAGTTTTCTTCATTTTTTTTTTTTTTTGCATGTTGTGGTTCAGTTTTCCCAGCACCATTTATTGAAGAGACTATACTTGTTCCAATGTATGTTTTTTGCCCTTTTGTCAAAAATTAGTTGACTATACATGTGTGGCTTTATTTCTAGGCACTCAATTCTGTTCCATTGGACTGATTGTTTTTGTTCCAGTACATGCTGTTTTCATTATTATGCTTTTGTAGTATAATTTGAAGTTTGGGATTGTAATACTGCTGTTCTCTCTTCTGTTGGTCAGGAGGGTTTTGAATATTTGGGGTCTTTTATTATCCCATATGAATTTCAGTATTTTTGTTCTAGTTTTTTAAAAAATGTCTTTGAAATTTTTTATTGGAATTGCATTGAATCTGTAGATTGCTTTTGGTAGGATAGCCATTTTGATAATGTTAATTCTTCCAATCCGTGTGCTTGGAATATCTTTCCATTTTTTTATTCTTCTTCTATTTCTTTTAACAATGTTTTATAGTTTTCTTTGTATAACTCTTTCATTTCTTTTGTTAGATTTATTCCAAGGTATTTAATTTTTTTGGTTTCATGGTAAATGGAGTGGGTTTTTTTTTTTTTATTTTTTCTTCCTCTGACTGATTGTTGCATATAAAAAGGCCACTTATTTTTGTGTGTTGATTTTGTATCCAGCTATCTTACTGAACTGCTTTATTATTTGATAGCTTTTCTGTGGATTTTTTGCAGTTCTCTACATAATGTACCATATCCTCTACATATAATGATAGCTTTCACTATTTGTATTCTTTTTATGTGTTTCTTTTGCCTTATTGCCCTAGCTAACACTTCCAGGACTCTGTTGAAAAACAGTGGTGAGAGAGTGGGTATCCTTGCCTGGTTCCAGATCTTAATTGAAATGATTTCAGCTTTTCCCCATTAAGGATGATGTTTTCTGAGGTTTGTTATAGATGACTTTTATTTTGTTTAGATATGTTCCTTTTATTTCAGTTTTTTCAAGGACTTTCATCATGAATGGATGCTGAATTTTATTGAATGCTTTTTCTGTGTCTATTGATATGATCATACTTTTTTGTTTTCTCCTTGTTGATATGATGGATTATGTTGATTTTTGGATGTTGAACCATCCCTGTGCCCATGGAATGTATCCCACTTGGTCATGGTGAATAATCCTTTTCATGCATTGTTGGATTCAATTTGCCAGATTTTATTTGGAATTTTTGCATCTGTTTTCATTAGGGAGATTGGCCTATAGTTTTCTTTTTTTGTGCTATCTCTGTTTGGCTTTGATATTAGTGTAATCTTTGCTTCATGGACTGTATTTGATAGTTTTCCTTCTTTCTCAATTTTTGGGAAGAGTTTTAGTAATACAGGCATTATTTCATCCTTGAATGTTTGGTAGAATTCATTTGTGAACCCATCTTATCTTGGGCTCTTGTTTTTAGGTCAATTCTGATGGCTGCTTCAATTTCACTGCTTGTGATCAGCCAATTTAAGTTCTGTATTTCATCTGTGTTCAATTTTGGGTGGTGGTATCATTCTAAGAATTTGTTCATCTCATCCAGGTTGTTGTATTTGTTTGCATCTATCTGTTCATAGTATTCTCCAATTATGTTTTGGATTTCTGCTGTGTCTGTTGTAATTCTTCCTTTTTCATTTATGATCCTTTTCATTTGGTTTTCTCTATTTTCTTTGTGAGTCTTGCTAGGGGTTTATAAATCTTATTTTTTTTTTCAAAGAACCAGCTTTTGGTTTTGTTTGTCTTCTGAATTGTCTTTTTGGTTTCTATTTAGTTTATTTCTGCTTTTATTTCAATTATTTCCTGTTTCTGCTTTGTTTTGGATTTTTTTGTTGCTTTTTTTTTTTTACTTCCTTAAGTTGGGAGATTAGATTATTTCTTTGGCTTGTTTTTATCTTTTTGTTATGGGCCTGTATAGCCATGAATTTGCCTCAAAAATACTGATTTTGCTGAGTTCCATATGTTTTGGAATGATGTGTCATCTTTATCATTTGTTTCAATATAAGTTTTAATTTCTTCTTTGATTTTCTCATTTATTCAGAGGTCTTCCAGTAGTCTGTTGTTCAGTCTCCAGGTGGTGTATATTCTCCTTATTTTCTTTTCATTGTTGATTTCTAATTTGGCACCTTTATGATCAGAGCAAAAAAGTTATAATTATTTTAATCTTTTAGTGTATTTAATCATGTTTGCCTTGTGGCCTAATATATGGACGATTTTTGGCAAATGATTCATGTGCATTTGATAAAAACTATATTATTTTCCTTTAGGGTGCAGTGCCCTATAGATGTCTACTAGGTCCATTTGGTGTAGCTCTTCCTTAAAAACTCTTGTATCTTTGTGTAGTTTCTGTTTTGTTGATCTGTCATTTTTAGAATGGAATGTTAAAATATTCTACCACATACGTTTTTTCACTAATGTTTGTTTTCAGTTCTGCTAGTAGTTGTCTTATGAATTTTGGTACTCTCTTGTTTGATGAATTTATGTTAATAATTGTGATGTCTTTCTGGTGAATTAATCCCTTTGTCACTAGGTAGTGACATTTCTTGTCTTTTTTTTCTTTTTTTTTTTTTAGTTTGAAATCTCCTTTATCTGTTATAAGAATGGCTACCCCTGCCTTCTTTTTTGGGTCATTTGCTCGAAGGATTGTTTTCCAATCCTTTACTACCAGCCTGTGTTTATCTTTAGAGTTCAGATGTGTCCTGGAGGCAGCAGAATGTTGGCTTTTGTTTTTTGATCCAGTGCCCTGTGCTATGTCTTTTGATTGATGAGTTTAAACTGTTAACATTTATGGTAATTATTGATACTTGAGATTCTGAAATTGGGTTTTTGATGGTCATTCTGAGGTTCTGATTTGCTTCTTTGTTTTGTTCTTCTTATTTATTCTTCTGTTCATTTTGGTTTTAATCCTTCTTTTAAGAGTTCTTGGACTGGGGATAGTGGTAGTGAATTTCTGGAGATGTTACTTGTCTGAAAAGGCTTTAATTTTTCCTTCATAGAGAAAGGAGAGTTTTGCAGGGCAGAGTTTTTTTGGCTGGCATTTTTTGTCTTGGAGTTGTTTTTTTTAATATATATATATATTCTTTCCTTATCTTGAACTCTTGAAAGTTTTATGATGATGTGTTTCGCTGTGGTTTTCCTTTCATTGATGTGGTTTGGTGTCCTTTTGGTTTCCTGTTTGTCTATTTTCATTTCTTTCTACAGGTTTGGGAAGTTCTCCATTATTACCTTAAATAACCTTTCAGTTCCCATGTCTCTCTCTTCATCTGGGATTCCAATTACTCTTATGTTTCCTTTCTTTAAGGAATCTGATAGAACTTAGAGTTTTTCTTGTATCTTCTTACTTTGAATTTCTCTCTCTCTTTTCTTTCTTCATCTTCTCTATTTCAATATCTTTGAGGATGCTGATTTGTTCTATCTTGTCTCATCTGCTTTCATGACTCTTCCCTGCATTTTTGAGCTTCTCTCTTGCTGCTCTTGAACCCTGGGTCTCTTTATGTTTCTTTTTTTTTTAGGGATTCTGTTTTGTTCTTTAGTTCATCAATTATGTTATTCTTTTTTAAATGATGTTGTTCTTATTGATTCTTTCTTTTTTATGTTTCTACTTCTCTTAACTCCTTGAATTCTTCTGTCATTCTGTTTTCTTTTTCTCTGTACTCTTCTACTTCCCTTAGCTCTCTGAATGCTTTTATCATGCTGAGTTTGAGTTCTTTGACTGATAAGACAATTCTTCAGTGCCATCCTTGTTGGTTTCTAGAAATTGTCTTTCCTTTGGTGACGTATTGTTTCCTATAGGGCTTGCTTGAATATTTGTTTTTTCCTTCAATCCTGTGTTTTGCTTTCAGGTTCGCTCTATGTTTTGAGCAACTATGGCTCTAGTGTTGGTTAGCATGTTGATTGGAGTCCTCTATCAGCTTGTGGATAATTCTGTCTCTGTGCCTATGCTGCTGTGGTGACGACCTTCATTGCTTCTGTTGGCTGTTTTGGGAAACTATTTCCTTTGCAATCAAACAGGGTGATGGGCAGATGTGACTTCTGCTGTAGAATCTGTCTTTTTCTGTCTTGGGGATTTTTCTCCCTTTGGCTGATTGGATCTAACTTGCTCTTCTGTGTTTCTCTCCAAGTGTTTTTCTATGGTTGGAAGTAAAATTGGGGTTGTTAATCTACCCACCCCCTTTTGTTTTAGTGTATTTACTTATTTTTGTTCCTTGCTTTGGATTGACTGTTGAGATGGTACCAATTCTTTGGAATCAGAGAGGATAAGGGGCAAGTGTAGCTTTAATTTTTTCCCCTCCCTTCCTTAGGTTTGTTTAGTCTGTGCTGCCTTTTCCAATTACTCACTCCTGTGCTGTGGCTACTGTTGGTTCCTTTGTCTGTGCCAACACCTTCCAGGTGTGGAGCCAGGTGTTTCCAGAGGGGTGTGAATCGACATACTAAGCTGCCCTAGTGCTTCAGTTCCACATGTCCAAATCTAAATTGTATTCTTTTGATAATAAAATACTTCAAAGATGTCAAGAGCATTTTTAATTAAATCACTAGTATTATGAGAAATAATAACACCCATGACAGACTTTTCTGCAGACCTGAAAACTGAATTCCTGGTTCTGGGTCTATAATACTAAATACAAACACAGTAGCCCCAGGGTTGATTCTTACGTATCATGTCACCTGTTCCTCTGGGTTGCATGCTTGATTCATCTATATGTCCACATTACAATAAGTCTACAAACACTTTATTTTGTACCTTGTTGATGAGATGTAGTTGTGATAGTAATAAAACCATTTCCAGATTTCAGGATAAGTTACTTAACTCACTATTGTTTTGTTTTTGCTGTGTGAAATTGTCATAAAAAGAAAATACAATCTGTTCAGCATGTATTGTTCTTAAGTTACTGTACCAGTTTTTAGTTGGTTAATCATTAACAATGGGACTATTGCCCTGATAAACTTTTTCAGTCTTCAAGAATTGCCAAGTCATACTGCTTAAATAGAGTAAATGGAAACCCTTAAACATTGTGTTGTAATGAGTGGTGCTAGCCACCCAAAACATTCAAACAGGACATTAAAGAAAATATAAAATATAGACTTTTAAAAATTTTATGGACATAAACCGTACAACCAATGGGATTTATGTCTCCTAACCCCATGATTATATTCAATCTTGAACAGGAGAAAACATTTTACCTGGGCTACATTTATTTTTAAAACCATCACATTGAAATGAGATATGGAAATGAAAAGCTTTCATGTTGCTAGCATTGAAGAGCAAATTATAAGCAAATGATGATAATTACAAAGCACAACCTTGTATTCTCCTGTATATGCCTAAAGGTAATGAGAAAGCAGATGATAAAAAGTTGGAACTGGTAAAGATGGAGAATGGTTAGCTGTCAGTGAATTCCAGATGGAAAAGGTGTAATGACACTAGTGGTGCTGGATGTCATGGAGAAGACTGTTTGAGCTTGAATAACTAAATTGTTTTGTTTGAGAGAAAAAAGATTAAAACTCTTTGGGAATATAGCAATTTGTTAATTATCATAAATTTTAAATATATTTATCCAAAAAAGATAAGCACAGGGTGATGAATGAATGACTATAGTAGGAGAATCCAATCAAGTATTCAAATTCAAATAAATGCAATTAATGGAATTAGTCACTGTTAAAATTACCAGTGCATATTGCTGTAATATAAAAGTTAATCTCTCTCAAGTAGATTAATGAATAATAAAGTTACTTTTCTTCATTTTCAAGATCATAGCTTAGACCAAAAATTGTTTGCCTAAAAACATCTTGTACATCTCTCTTCCTCTCAAATCTAAAATGGACTTGATTGCACAGAATATGTATGCATTATTTTGGAATTGAACTTAGTGTTAGCACTGAAATACCATGAATACTGACTTAAGAAAAAGAAATTTTCTCCAATATCTTATTGTATATAGAGCATATGTCATACTTTATCTCATCATTGAATTCCTATTTAGACCTCAGGACTCAGGTTAGGTGTATCTCTTTTAGGAAGCTTTTCCAGCTGCCTCAAGATTCTTAAGGATTACCATGAGAATTACTGTGCTTTTCTGTTCTCTGTGACTTATCTTATTAACTGTTCACTTAGCTCTTTGCCACTAGGCCATGTCAAGTCCCTGCAACTATATAATACACCTGTATACCTCACACTAATCAGTGTTGGTTAAATACCTATACAATCATGTGAGCTTTAATTTAACCCTAAAAAGTATGGGACAGGATTATACCCTCCATTTTATAATGAAGAAAATAAGGCACTAAGAGCTTCTGTTATTTACACAATGCCATAGAGAAGTTAGTGAAAGATCTGTACTTCAAATATTTTACCAAGGAAGGTAAAGTCTTAAGAAGTGTAACCAAACAGTTCTGTTACCCACATTTAGATTTAATTTTTTAAAAATGTATGGGTAATTAGTAATCTTTTGGAGTAGTCTCATTAGAAAACAGGATTGGATGTTGAACTCCAAGAAATTTAGAGAAAAAAATTACAATAAAAGGGAAACAAGAGATAAAAATTACAAAGTTTTTTAGAGGCCACAAAAATGTGGATGTTCAGCAGACTGCAATAAGAAAACTTTATCAGAAAAAGATGTGTGGTGCACTTTTAAAGCACAAAGTCAAGCTCCATTTCTAGGAAATAATAGCTGCATTTTCCTCTATCCCCCTGCTAAGTATAACTATAGGAAACAAGAAAACAGAAGTGTCAGTAGGAGCAGAGGAAGTCTCAAAACCTGCTTTCTCTAACCATAGATCAGGAAAGTATAATAAGATAGAAAGCTTTTAGTCAACAACCAGTCTACTCAAATGCTACAGATTAAAACAACGATCCTAACTCTACGTAGCCATGCATGCAGCAGCCATATAAGGAGACTAGATTTTCAATCTCTCCTTGCTGAAACGAACCCTTCCACCCTCCAATATCAGTGGAAACCACATGGGAAATCTCAATTTCACTTCCACCTAGCAATAAACAGGTGCTCCTCACCTTCCTGCTGAGGTACTTTTAGAAGAGGTCTAGCAGAGAGTCAAGACTTTCATTATCTCCCAGCAGTAGTATGACCACTCCCAGTACTTCTTAGTAGAAGCTCCATAGGACCCAGCAGTTCCATTCTCTACCTGGAATAACAAAGAACCTATGCCCTTGGATACCAACAAACCTTAGGGAAGTAATGTGGAATTCTACCTGCACCTAGCAATGACAACACTGTGCCTTCCTCTCGCTTCCTGTGCCACAGTATTGTCAAAGAAAGCCAAGTAAAATAGAAGGTTTTAATAAGAATCAGTGTCTCATAGCATAACGTGAAAATATACAAGTTTCAATAAAAACTAATATCATACGAGAGCCGGGTGCTGAGCTCTCGGCCCGTGCGCACCGACCTTGTCTGCCTCTACAGGGTGGGTAAGGTGAGTCGCTCGTGGGTGAGGGCTGCGTGGGCCAGTTTTGGCCCATACCGGTGGTGGCCCAAACATCGGCCACCACCACGCCCACTGCATGACCAGTCTTTGTCCCCCCATGTTGTGGGGAAGTGGCGTGGCCAGGGGCTGCTTCCAGGAACAGCCAGGGCAGCCAGTGCCAGGTGCTGCATGGGCCGAGAGCCCAGCTTGGCCCATGCTCCCCGAGACCTCGCCATGATGGCGGGACTGCCACCCTCGTGCGCACCAACCTCATCTGCCTCTGGAGAGTGGGTAAGGCGAGTCGCTCACACGTGAGGGCTGCGTGGACCAGTTTTAGCCCACACTGGTGGCGGCCCAGACATCGGCCGCCACTGAGCCTGCTGTGCGACCGGTCCTCGTCCCCGCTGTGTGGTAGCGAAAGGGCGTGGCCAGGGGCTGCTTCCAGGAACAGTTGGGGCAGCCAAAGCGCAGGCACTGTACACCTGAGGCCTGCTGAAAAGCAGAGTGCAGTGTGCCGGGAGGGGGGGAGGAGGGGTCTGGGGCTGGGGAGGTGATTCACCACAGACCCCTCTGGGATAGCCTCCACGCTGAGCTGCCCACACCAGCAATTAAGTACATCCAGACAAAACATCAACCAAAGAAACAGAAGGGGCAAGGAACACCAAGAAAGACTTTAAAAACAAATGTCTCTAAGGCAGAACTCAGAAAGAGCAAGGCAAGTTCACAGAACAATGAACCGTGAGAACAAACATGAGAAAGAGTTTTGCATACCAACCACTGGGGAGCTATGACCTTAAACCTGGCACAGAGATGCAGTCACTAAAGAACAGCACACTCTTGTTGCCAAAGGACGGATGCCGACAGAACAGCAGTGGCATCCAGGCACGGTGACTCGTGCCTGTAAGCTTCAGTCTATGAAGTGGCTGGGGCTGAGGATCGCAGGTAGAGTCCCGCCTGGGCACGTAGTGAGAACCAGTTAAAAAAAAAAAAAATATATATATATATATATATATATAGAGAGAGAGAGAGAGAGAGAGAGAGAGAGAGAGAGAGAGAGAGCTGGGTGTGGTGGCATGCGCCTATAACCAGCTATGTGGGAAACCGAGGCTCGGGATCACTTGAGTCCGTGGTACCACAGGCAATGTGAGCCTCCAGTTCCATGGGCAAAAGTAGCAAGACCTAGGCTAAAAAAAATTAAAAAAAAAAAAAAAAACAAATGGCAGTGGCCTAACAGCAAAGCTCCTAAAAAGAAGACTTGGAGACCTACCATCAGTTGAAGACTGTCCCCATGGAGCAGCACTACCAAAACACAAGACTGGGAATTGGGTCCCCAAAACTAAAGACCTGAAACATAATGGGGATGAAGCAGCAAAATGAGGCAGAAATCAATAGAAAGAACAGCCACCAAGAAACAAGAAACATGGATACAAACCAAAGGTGCTTGGAATGGCCAATGAAGATATTTTAAAAAAAAATAAAGACTAAAGGGCTAAACATGGACAAACAACAAAAAGAAAGGAGGCAAAGAGATCAGAGGGAGCGTGGTGGGGTGGGGTAATCCTATGGAGATCAACAATTATGCAATCATGTATTGTACAAAATCTAAAAATGAAAATATTATTTTATGAAAAAAAAATCATACCAATAACCAAAAAGATCTCAAATCAAATGAAAAAGATTATCAGTAAATGCTAACACCAAGATGACAGAAGTACTTGAATTATCTGACAAAGATGTTAAAGTGGTTATAGCAAAATGGTTTCTTAAGTAAGTTGGAATATGCTTGAAGCAAATAAAAGACCAAAAAGCTTCAGAAAGACATAAAAAGTACCATCAAATAAATAGACAGCATAAAGAAAAATTAAAAGGAAATCTCAAAACTGAAAAACACAGTTATTTAAGAGCTCAGTGGTGGGATCTGAGAAATAAAGAATGATGGGACATTAAAAAAAATTAAGAGAGGATCAGGAACCTTGAAAGTATTAAAAAGTATTTAATAATATGCATCTCATCAGATCTCAGAACAAGAGAAAAAAAGAAGGATGGGCCTGAAAAAGTACTTGAAGCAACATTGGCTGAAAATGGCCCTTGTCTGACAAGTGATATAAACTTACTGATTCAGAAATCAAAGCAAGATTAGATAGGATAAACCTAAAGATATCCACACCAACACTCTTCATAAATAAAATTTTGAAAACTAAAGACAAAGAAGTTTTTTTTTTTTTAAAGTCAGAGGAAAATTACATATTACCCATAAGGGGGAAAAAATCAAACTAATAGATTTGATACCAGAAACCATGAGAAATAAGCAATTGTACAGTTTTTCAAGTGATGAAATAGATTGTCAACACAAAATGCTATTCTTTGCAAAAAATATTCTTCAGAAATGAAGAATTTATCCGACCATCTCAAATAATTGGAAATTAAAAAATGTGTCACCAGTTGGTCTGTCCTCAGTGAATGACTAAAGGAGATAATCTAGACAGAAAGGAAACAATAAGAGAAAGAACCTTGGAATATTAAGAAAATGACAACCCAAAATATGAGTAACTACAATAGATTTTTCCTTCTCCGGAGTTTTCTAAATTATGTTTTGTAATTGAAGCAAAAAAATGTAGCAATAATGTCATTCTAATGAATGTAGAAGTATTTAAGATTATTTTGTAGTTTGGGGACAGTGAAGGGATTTAGAGGAGGTAAGATTTTCATATGTCAATCTCTAGTGAAGGTATGTTACTATTAAGTTGTTGTACAAATAAAAATGGTGAACTACCTGAAGCAAACACTAAAAAAATCTAAGAGATTCACGCAAAAATAATCTAGATAAAAGCAAAATGAAATTCTTAAAAGAGAATTTCAAGGTCACAGGGAAAAAATAAAAAAGCAAAAACTAGAGTGAAAAAATAGAACAAAAATGGAAGACTTAAGAGCTAATATCGATAATTATTTTCGTTATAAATAATCTAAACAAAGCAATTGAAACATAAATTATTAGAGTGGTATTTATTACCAGAGGAATAGGCAGATCAAAGGAACAAAATAAAGAACTCCAAAATGAGTAAAAAAAAAAAACATTTCAATGAAAGAATGATAGCCTTTTCAACAAATGGTTCTGGAACAATTGGTCACACATAGACATAAAAATCAATCTTGACCTAAGTCTCACATGTTTTAAAAAAGATCTCAATGTACATTATGGGATAAAGTAATAAAACTCTAAAATCTTTAGAAAAGAATCATAGGGGAGTATCTTTGAGATCTAGTGCAAAGCAAAGAGCCTTCAACTAAAAATCACAAGCCAGAAAAGGGGAAAATTGATAAATTGAATTTCACAAAAATGTAAAATTCTTGCTCTGCGAAAGTCTTTGTCAAGAGAATGAAAATATAAGCTGCAGAGTTAGGAATGTGTTTTGCAAACCACCTATTTGACAAAGAACTTTATCTAGAATACATAAAGAACTCTTCGACTGCAGTAGCAAAATTACGAATTTTCCAATTAGAACACAAACCAAAAAAGACATTTCATTCAAGAAGATATAAAATAACAAACAGATAATTTCAAATCATTAACTATTAATGATATATATATATATAAGTTAAAACCATAATGAGATATATCCCTTAACACTGGAATGATTAAAATGCAAAGAAACCACCAAATTCTGGCAAGGATGTGAGGAAACTGGGTCACTAGATAGGTTGCTGATAGGAATGTAAAATGAATGGTACAGCTGCTCTGGAAAACAGCTTGGCAATTTCTTTAAGAAAAATCAAATGTTTGACTATCATAACCAACTTCTGGGCCAGGCATGGTGGCGCATGCCTGTAAGTGGTAGCCTAGGAAGCCACGACTGGGGCCAGGGATGATGGTTCGAGTCCTGCCGGGGGCACATAGTGAGACCTAGTCCCAAAAAAATAGCTGGGCGTGGTGGTGCGCACCTGTAATCCCAGCTACTTGGGAAGCTGAGGCTGGGGATTGTTTGAGTGTGGTACCCCAGGCAATGTGAGCCTGTGGTTCCATGGGCAAAAATAGTGAGACCTAGTCTCAAAAAAAAAAAAAAAGCAGCAAAAACCAACTTCTAGTGGCCTGGACATTTATCTCAGAGGCATGAAGATGTGTTCACACAAAAAGCTATACACCCATATTCATAAAAATTTCGTTCACAATTACTAATAATGGTAAATAAGTCAGGTAACTTTCAATGGGTGAATGATTTTAGCAGTGGCACATTTATACCATGGAATAGTGTTCCACAATTAAAAGGAACAAATTATTGATCTATGTAACAACCTGAAGGAACCTCCTTGCAATTATGCTCAGTAAAAACTTCCAGTTCCAGGTGTTTATATGGTGTTGATTTTAGTTTTCATAGCATTCTTTAAATAACAAAACTGTACAGGTTGAAGATGGATTAGTGCATGTTGGGATAAGGAGTAGGAGGGGGAAATGGGAGGGGCATTGACTTGAAAGGACCATGTGAGGTATCCTTGTGGTGATGGAAACGCTCTATACCTTGATTGTAACAATATCAGTATCTACAGTGATCTCAAGATTAAAAGTTTTATTTCTAATATCAAAATGTGTAGAACTTATGAATGTAGAAATTTTGAAAATAAGAAGAGTATGAGGGGGAAATAGGAACAGAGAGTTCTACTTTTCATCTTAGATCTCTCTCTCTCTGATAGTCCTGTGATTTTAATTCCAACCTGTTTATTAAAATGTCACAACACAGGAGAGTTCTCCATTACATGGTGAGTCTTAAATGTGAAGAGTGGCAAATGCAAACACAATTTATCTCTTCCCTCCTTGTATTTTCCCTGATCAAATTCTCAACCTAAAGCAACTTTCAGTCTTGGTTGTACATTGGGTTTACCAGGGGAATTTAAAAAAAACACCAGGGATCCCATTCCCACAAAGGTTCTAATTAATTTGGTTCAAGATATCTCTTGTGTATACACATTTTTAAAAGTCTCCAAGTTTGTGAAAAGTATAGCCAAACTTTAAAACCACTAGACAGAGATCTATATCCTGTTTGCTTTTCTTTTGTGGTTATATTAACTGTTTGCTTCACATAGAAAGTGAAAGGACATGGTTGTGGTATGTGTAAATCTTTGCTGTGCCTGAAACGATGAGTGTAATTTTATGTTTTAAAGTAAAGACTATGTTTATAAATGAATTAGACTGAGTTGGTTGTTAGCACCCTCAAATTCTGCCTGCCTGCTTCCCTGACCTTCTTTGCAAATCGTAGAACATTTTTAAAATATGCCATTGTTTTGTATAGATTAAAAAGTCAGACTCTCTCTTACTCTCAACCTCTCTCTCACTTCCTCCCTGACTCCCCCCCTTTCCCTTTCCCCTCTCCTTTCTTTCTCTCCCTTTTACTTTCCTTCTCACTGTATCATTCTTCTCACTCTCCTTTGCCTAACCTTCAGATTTCACTCAGTCTTAACTTCAGAGAAATCTGCCTAATACCATTGCAGTTGTCTCCTTTCCATTACTTAGAACAGTTATATATTTTTTAAACTATTTTGTCATTTTTCCATTAATGCCTGTCTCTCCCACTAGGCTGTAAACTCTACTGCCTGTATCGTATCTCATTACTGATCTATACCCAACTACCAGGTTTTAGATGCTCTGTAGTTTGTTGCTGTAATGAACCATCCAGTTTCTATTTAGAAACTTGGCAAGAGTTCAGCGGAGACAGAAGACATCTTCAAGGCAGTTGTCTAAGAAAGATTCTTCTGAAAACTGGGTAATGAATGTAACCTTGGGCAGGTGCCTAAGTCTATCTAGACCTGTGAATGGGCACAGTTCTTGACTCCACGTTAGAACTACTAGGGAACTTGAAAATGCCAACAAGTAGAACTCAACATAGATGTGCAAATTTATCTGGTTTGAAGTGTGACCCAGGTCCTAAGAATTTTTTATTATTCCAGCATGATTGAATATGCAATTCATGGAGAGAATCATCACACTGGGCTTCATGATATCTATAATCTGACATGATTTAAAAATTTTGCAGTTAAACAACCCATCTTCTTTTGAAATGATCCTTCTTTATGTTTGGGTGATCTGGATCTAAAGGAAACCAAACCCATGTGTCCTGCGGCAGACACAAAGTGAGTGATATTTATAACCTGCCACATGGCTTTGTTTCTGCTTCATTCACTTTCAGCAGTAGTGCTGTTTGCATTGCAGTCTCTCCACAGACCTGCTCTGCTCACACCCTGCGAAGTGAGATTGTGGGATGGTGCTGTGTGAGGTACAAGTAAATTGGGAATTAATTATTGACATGAAAACAGAGCATATAAAAATTTGCTCTTTTGATTGTTAACTTTTCTTGGTTTTCAAAACAGCAGTTTAAAAGTACATCTTTCCATCAAATGCCCAGAGGGATTAATCTGCATTGAAGATTAATTCCCTGAGATGTTTCACTCTTTTACAGTTTCCTGGTTTGGTTTGTAATATCTGGCACTAAAAATAAAGTGTGATGCCAAATTTCATTTGTTGTCACTTTCTAGTGGTAATTGACTCTACAATCTAAAAGAACTCATTGGAGTCCATGACTTTTATCCATAACAGAGCAGTGTCTCTCTTCAAGAACTGGCATCACAAAGTGAAAATAAGAGCTTACTGCTTATAAGGGGTGACTCCCTCCAAGTCCCAGAGAAACCTCAGGGCTGCTGCTCCCTCCAACTCTCTCCAAGTAGTATTCCTTCTCCAAGCAGTATTCCTTCTACTGTTGCCTACTGAGTTGTCATCCTTGGTAACATTGGGGTTGGAAACCTCAGATAGTTAGTAGAATGACTAGAATTATAAAGAAATAATCTCAATTAGAATGATTTCATTCTAATTAGAAAAGTTCATGGGTATAAAAAACAAACAATGTGAAAAGCAAGACTTTTTTGCACCCCTTTAATGGATTGTACTTCTAGGGTAGCTGGTTTACAGCATGAGGAGTGTTGTGTGTGGAAAACACAGGACAGTCTGTCATTGGATGACAATTTGAAAAAGTTGCCCTCTTCATTATTGAGCAGTGTAGATAAGCTCTTCCCTCTCTTCTCTTTCTCTGCCTGAGTCACTCTGATAGTTAGGTGAGTTCCTGGGAAACCCGTTCAATTCTTGAAGCCAGAGTGGTAGTATTGGATCTCATTCTGTAATGATTCAGATACCTGCATGGTGCCTTCTGAGTGCTTAACTTATTGCTAAAAGGTAGTAACCTGAATGTACTTGCCATAGGTTAGGCATGGAGAAACCTTTGATTTGGAAAATGGAGAAAGGCAGACAAATGGCTGGCTTCTATTCTTTATTGGAGAAAGAGGGTAGATGAAGCAAACTTCCCTCCCCATTCTTCACTTCCAACTCCCAAAATAGCTTTTTGTCCTTAATCTACCAATTGTCCTCTTTTAGAATGGAGGCAACTTCAGGGAGAATCAAGCCTTTTGACCAGTTACACTGAGTGTGAATTATGTAAATTAGAAAATCAGATTGTTTTCCTCAGAGCAGTAGTCATAAAGAGAAGCTGAGTTTCTGGACTGAGAGAATGATAAGGAGTGAGATTAATTTCAGAGCATAAAGACAGAAGTTTTAAGTGGGGTCCCCAGGCCAGGAATATCAAATGGTTAGCAGCAGTTTGAGAGCTCCAGAGGCACCAGAATTAGATCCAACACTTGAGAGTTTTATAGATAGGGCAGACCAGGGTCACGTAAAATAAAGTTAGTACACTTTTTGCATTTGACTGAATTTAACCACTAACTATATGGAAAAACATGTTTCCTGCTACACTGAATGTGTCCATTGCCGCAGGTAAATAAGAGGTTTTGTTCTCTTAACCTAAAAGTTAGGAAGTAAGATTTTCTTAGGAAAACTTGTGCCAACTACTTGTGACAATCAAACACGGATAGTAGCAGCATCTCCATCCTCTGTTTGGTTTAAGACCAGAGAACCCCACACCATTCTTCTTGTGCCCCCCGGGACTAACAGAGGCACACGTGAAGCAGCTAAGGGAATCAACTTCCAGACCTCCAGTGGCCACAAGTACCTCTTTCCTAAATCTGGTTGGGATTTTCAACAAACATATCCAAGTGTTAAGCAAATTCTTTCCCACCTTCGCTTTCAAAGTCGCCCTTTCCATATTTTACAGAAGAAAGTCCTCCTTCACCTCTTCCAGATTTCAGGGTGGCAACTTCTTAATGTCAAAAGGACAACTGGAAAGAGTGAAGATGGGGAAATCTCCCTTTATGAAAGGACTCAGACAGATCACCTGTCTTTCTTATCTTGGGTACTTTTCTCTCCTTACCATATAGGGTCTTAGCAATTATGCTTGTCCTTGTTGAGATGATCTGAAATTTTAGAGAGATGGCAGTTTTTTCTACAGTTTTTTCTAATGATCTTCCTTTTTCTCTTTCCTTAACTGTTTTCAAAGTATGCATTGCTCTTAAGGGAGAGTTCTTTTAGAGCAAGGTAAACGAAACACAAAAAGAAATATGGAAGATGGCAGTCCTTTATTTCATGCCTACAACAAACTCTTGGAAGTGTTCCCTGCCTTATCTTTCTATCAGTGAATTAAAAATAGGAAGAGAGAAGAGAGGTGGCCCTCAGGGAGATGAGTATTAACATATTTATTAGAATTGAAACATGAAGCCAAAGTGTTTCCAACAAAAAGTAAGGTTGTCAGGCCAATTTTTTAACAACAAGGACTGTTATGCAATTATATTATGTTAGCAACATCTTCCATAAATTGAATGAGCAAGAATTTCAGGTTCATAATTTTGGTAGACATTTGTGATGTTACTAAAAAAAAACTTGTATTAACAAATGAGTCTTAAAATTAACAGTGTTTTTATTCCTTCCAGTCATTTCTGAATATACCGAGTTAGTAAGATGTCTTTAAGTGAAAGAGAAACAGGTATAATAAGTAGTCATTAAAAAATCTTGGCAAAACCTTTTTGGTACACTTCCCAGTTTATGACTCTTATGAATGAACATCAGATATTTTTGCAAGATAGTTTTCTGTTTTCCAAAACTCGATTTTAATCATTTTTTATTTTAAATAATTTATTTATATATACATATATTTCACATCATTGTAATCCCTGAGGGTCACCCACCACCTCCCCTCCCTGGGGGAACCAGTTGGTTCCTCCCCAGTTGTGTATTTTCATTTGGTTGTCCATATATTAGTGAAACCATTTGGTTAATAATTATTAATATATCAAACTACTAATTAAATTTTCTTTGATAAAATAATTTTAATGAAATAATTTTAAATGAAATAAAACTTTAAGTTATTAAGTAATTTTAATTGATCTCCCCATGATTTTTAGTATATAACTCAAAATATTTTCAAATACTATAACACAATCCCATCTGTTTATTTACATGAGCAACATTTCTCAGTATGTGTGTATAAAAATGAAAATAGAAATAAAATTGATAATGAATCCAATGTTTAATTCATCTAACAATAAACATCTAAAATATCAATAATAAATAAATTTATAGTAATATAAACAAGATCAGCAATAAGAATAACAATAGACTTGAGAACTGCATTTCCAGGAATATTTTATTTTGATAACTTATGAATTCACATAGTATACACACATACTACTAATCATATTGATATATTATTACTAGTAATTGTAACTGCATCATTCAGAAATAAAATTTTAAAGCTTCTGCAGTCTGTGGCTAATAGGACTTTCAAAAAATTTTAGTTTTTTGTTTATAAAAACTATGATAGTAATCAACAAAATGTTTTCAAGAGTGAAATATGTCATATTTGAATAATAGTTACTGGGGAAAGTGGTAGGCAAATACATGTTGGAGGAGAAAAGAAATGATATAAAAATTACTGCTTTCAAGAGCTTGGGCCAACTTCCCCTAAATGAATGATGATGGTATCCAGTATCTGTGGTATTTAGCTTCCATTGGAGATGTTTAAAAGAGTGACTTAAAATTTTTGTTTTAGAAATTAATATATTTCCTTGTGTAATTGTGTAAATTTATAATTATGAATTTTAGTTGTTAGCTTGCAAAATATGCAAAGGGGTACATAGTCTATTTATAATTTGGGGGACTGGAATATATGAACAAAAATGTTTTTGTATACCCTTCCTGAATTTTCTCTTTCAGCAAAATTCTCCTTTTCTTGTTCCCTTGGCAAGAGCCTCACTGGCCTCTATCAACCTGACTTGCCAATGCTCACTTTCGTGTGGGTGACTGCTAATTACTTATTCTTTCCAAAAAACATTTGCTCTATATAAGGGTTTACAGGTAATAATAATGTAACCTAAAAGCATAATGTCAAGTGAGAATTTTCACCCCTGGAAAATGGCATTTGAGGGAATAGAGGAAGTTCCCAGAACTCAAATTGAGTGTTTTGAGATTTGCTGGACCTTCTCTGACTACAAATAATACAGGATCATTAGAAGAGTCCAACGAGACAGGAGGTATGAGTGGCTTCATGGGTTAAATAAAATTTTGACTAAACTCATGTTTAAAACAAATTAAACATACTAGATATTTGTTGCTCTTTATAATTAGTGATATTTCAGATACTGGCCACTCTAGTATTGATAGATGTGCATACACACCCAAAATAACATTGAAGATAGCTTAGGAATTGAACTGAGTGATCAACACCTTTAGAAAAAAAGTTGAGCATTTGCATTCTTGGATATTTTTGTTTTTTGCATTGTATTGACTCAGTCCTTCCCCTCCACCCTCACCCCCACTAAGCTCTGTTTCAGAAGCAACAAAACCCCTTTGACTGTTTTTCTGTTGTAAACAATCTAATAGACAAAGGTTTTAGATTTTAAAATAATGTTGTCCAGAAAGTATAGTCAATAATTGACACATGGGAGATACACCAGTTATGCATAGATACTTCCATTCATGTACCTCGGAAAACTATTGTAAACATTGTGTTGTATGATGATTCAGAATATCATTTTTAAAATGAAGAATTTAAATTATAAATGGGATGTTCCTTGGTACTAGTGGAATTCACCATGCCCATTTCTCTGGATTTTAGCGATTGTCAAGGTCTTGCTGTATATGAAAATACCAGCTCACTGAGAAAAAAAATTAATGAGTACCTACTATGCGGAAAAAAACTTGAGGCATAAGATATAGTCCCAGATCTCAAGAAATCTGGAATCTGTATGATTTGTTCTTAAGGAAATGAAAGGCAATACAAATGAGTATCACTATTTGTTTTGTACAGAAGATTTCATTTGGACTTAGGTCTACTAAGAAAGGTTCATGGCATGGTGCAGGACTTAGTTTGGGCCTTAAAATAAGAGTAAGACTTTGAAGAGTAGAAAGAGGTTAATAGGAGCCTTTAAGCAGCAGAGAAATGCATGTTAAGAAAGAAGAGATAGTGAGGCTACTTAGAACAATGATCTTGAGGATGTGCTAGGAAAATAGGGTCATCTGCAGTGTGTATCTGTAGAAGAGGTTGCTCTCTAATTGTTTACTCAAAGCTCCATTAAATTATGTTTCTCAAATTGATCCTGGTTGATGATGTCTTCCCTAGTCAAAAAAATCTACTCTTTATCTGGCGTGTCTAAAACACACAAACTAGAGAATCCAAAAGGAGTGTTTTCCAACCCATTTTATAATGAAATAATACATTGTCTAGGGTTCAGGAGAGAAGGTATACAAAAAATTAGTTTTCCCTTTACATTTATATCATATCTATTGGCAGTGTGAAATATATGAATGAAGTACATATTATCTCATGATCCAATAACCAAAGCTGACCAGGAAACACTTAAATGTTATTCTTTCTCACATTCTACTTCTAGGGTACAGTCTAGGTATCTCTTGTGTCTTTCCCATAAAAGTCCTTGAAAACTGCAGTGGAAGAATGATTTTCCTCTGCTTTTTTTCTTCCAGGTAGTCTAATAATGAAATTGACACAAGACACATTAAGAAAAGAAAAACACATATAATTTTGTATGTATGGGGAGTTCACTTAAACACAAGATGTCTAGGATTGTCAGGAAAAAGCACGTTTATATAGCATCTTGAGCCAAGGAATGAGATAGGGGGAAAAGGGAAAATTACATGATGATAAAAGCAAATGTTTGTTAATTAAATGTTTGCCCTGCCATACACATAGGTCATAAAGTTGTATTTTTGGCAATGACTCTGACTATGGTTGAGGCCCTTCATCTGAATTATTCTAGGTGATTAAGGAGATGCAAAAACTTTTACTTGAACTTTCAGGATCCTTAGCTTTTATCTAAAATAATTCACAAAGAAGCACAAAGTAGCACATTTTAAGGATACCTGAACCTCTGGCCACTTGCCTATCACATACATGGTGCAAGCACATGCCAGTCACGTTGAATCTCTGCTAAACTCTGAATTGGATTGCTGCTCTTTATTGAATAATTGCAGCAACAATAGAAATCCAAGGAAATTCAGCACCTTGCTGCCTTCATTCTCTTTTGGTAGAGGAGTGGCTGCCCCTGAAGTGGTAGGCCTCCAATCTGGCTACACTGATAGGGAGAGTTTGAAACAAGCAGATCATGGTGCTCACCCAAGACACAGATTTACCTAGGAATCAATGACTTAAACTTTTCCTTTACATGGTTCTCTGATAATCCACAAACATGTGTTTAGCCATCATTTATATCAATGACTATTGATGAATTTAACAGATCTGATGTTCACCTTTGCCCTGAACTCCTTCAGTGTTAATATTTTTCTTGAGTTAAGTAACAGTTTTAGATCTACCGTAGTAGAATCCAGTCATGGAATATAGTCCAGGGGCAGATGGTGAATGAGGATGGGAGTTGGACAAGACAAATAGAATGATAGGCCAAGGAGAATTTATGGAAAGGAAAAGAGTGAGGAAACGTACCACACGCAGACAGACTTTGGAACTGAGGCATGGTCTCCCACAGTCTGCCACAAGCAGTCAGACTCACAGCAAGGCAGACAAGGAAGGCCAGGCCAAAAAAAAAAAAAAAACAGCTATGGAGATCTATATTTCAAAAATCAAAGGTTATAGCTGTATGTATGATGAAGCCAGTTCACTTACTGATTTTATGGAGTCTGCAAGCATCAATGGTACTAGCATCAGTGAAATTATCTGCTAATGGATCTATCTGTGGCTTCCCAGCTTAGAATATCCAGAGGACAGAATTTGTTGCCTCAGACCCAACACAGTGCTTGTCAGTGTTTGTTGAACTGAATTAAACTTAACCAAGGACTCCTGAGTGACTCTGGATCAGGGTGTTGCTAAGGAATCTTATCCACAAGAAAGCAGCATTTGACCTGAGATCCTTCAGATTTATTCCAAATTTTGTACTTTCTATGCCACCCCTGAAGTATTCTTTCAGCCCTGTTCATCTCAATCTAGTCTTTCCTTTTTACTCAGCAGTTTGTGTAAATACACACACACACACAAACCAAGGTTTTCTTTTTTTTCTGGTTTGCTTTCTACAGTGCTTTAAACCGCTGACAAATCATATGCACCTATAAGCTGGCTTCCTAGAGAAGGAAAGTGTGCCATGGGCCATATGCATCGTTGTGGAAATGAGAAGGTGGTGCTGATTTAACAGCTCCTTCAGACTGTGTTGGAGTAACAGTTCTCCTTTAATAGTGGGTGTGTTTGTTTCCCACTCAGGAGTTGAGCTCCTCAATGTGTATCACACATCTTAAATCTCAATATGCTACTCACTGTTTTAGTTCCAAAATCACCAAATTTAAATCAACCCAAGAGAAGCAATTTCTTCTCTTTTCAAACTGCTTATATCATCACGTCTATATGTATTTATTCCACTTACAATGGGATGTAATGACATTAGGTACTGGAATTTTGAAGACCAGTAGCATCAGTATAACTATAAAAATGCATGGAACCTTCTGAATTTATAATTTTCATGGGTACTATTTTACTTTAAGGTAGCGAGAATGTTTTGGGAAGTGACAAATCCAAGTCAGTGAATTTAAGTAAAAGGTGAAAGCATTTAGCAGAGAAGACTGCTGACATAAATTCACAAGATTGAAAGAAATACTTAAGGAATTAGGTTTCAGGGACTAGTCCAAAGGACTTGCCTTCAGATCTCCCTTTTATCTTTCTATATTCTGCTTGTATATATTTAGGTTTATCCCGCAGGTGAGCAGGATTCCCCATGTATGGTGAAAAAGCCTGCAGAAAGACCTAGATTCATACCTTCTCAATCCCAGTAGAAAGAAAGCATATTTCTCAGAGTCCATATAGCCATCCAGGATTTGAATTTGGGTTATTCCCTCATGAGTCCTCTTCCTACTCCCTTTATCTGAGAACATTAATCTATGTTTGTCTCCATATTTGATAGGGGATATTGCAGGTTGAAAAATTATAATAAGAGCAAAACTATTTTTAATATGCAAAGAGGATGGCTATGGTGGTAAATCACAAATCAAAGGTTAGTCACATTTATTAGTCACATTTATTAGGAATTTCAATGTATTTTTTCAAAGGTATTGATATTTTCTGTTGAAGTCTAGCAGTCACCGGTGGCTTTATCAACATATTTCAAAGCAACTGGGTAAGTTGCTGTGATTGGTGGGAACTTACACAGAAGCACAAAGACTTGGCAATTATGTAAGTAGAATCATTTAGCTTGGAAAATAAACAACCTCACAATAAGGAGACTGGGGCTAAACTTGATGAGATTCACAGATTCTAATGAAAGGACTTTGCCTTTCTTTTCTAATCCTTTCTCTCACCCTATACCTTTCACCACAGTCCTCAGCATATAAGCAGTTAAAAAACACATGTATGCTCAAGATTGTGCAGTATGCATAGATCATGGTTTCTGCTATCTACAAGGGCAGAGCTATTTGAATGAACAAGTCTAACACATAGGAAAAAGTGACAATCTAAGATTATATCTAATTAAGGGCTATGTGCAACAGAATATGTTAAATAATGTTCTAATCACATGGAATTATTTATTGTTTCCTGAGAACATCAGACTTTTTACAATTAACTTTGATAGTAACTTAAAAAGTCCTAATTTGCTACATTCTATATCCTCTTGCCACATTCTCTACTCTCGTCTTTACTTTCTACAGAATTAAGTCCAAATACCTTTATTTTGGCATCCAGGATACATAGCTGGATCCTTTTGAAAGTTGTAGGGGGTAGAATACCCAACTCAAATTGTCTTTGGAGGAAATGAAAATCATTAATTCATGTAACCAAACAATCTAGGGATGAGTTTATTTTCACACTATCTAGGAGCTATTTCTCCCCAACTTTCAGTGAAACTTTACACAATTGCCTTTAGTCTCGGATGCTCCTTACAGGCACCTGGTAGCTGCAGGTTGACCTACTGTTGGACAAAGAGCATGTGCTTTCTTCCCAAAGGGCCCAAAGAAAATTCATTACATCTCTTGAGTCTCACTGAGTGAAATGCCTGTTTCTGAGCCAGTGTTTATAATCAACAGGATGTGCTGCTCTCCTTGGTCAGGCCTTGTTAAGGTGGTTTTCCTTCCATCTTCTTTTGCTACAATTAGACACTTTAACATAAGATTCCTTACATTTAGGCCCTGTATCCCCAACTTTGTCTTCTATTAGCCCTTGTTCTATTTCAGTGTGCCAAACACAAAGAATCAATTCTTGTTCCCTAAATACCCCCAGGCCCTTGTGTCTGTGTAGTTTTTGTCATCTGCAATGCCATTTACTTTCTTTAGAAAAATGAAGTCTCATCATTTAGGGTTCACACTGTGCCTACTCTAAGTTGATGAGAGAACTTGAGGTCCTCCAGGAACTTTATGTATGAGAACATACATTAAATACTGCGCATAAGACCTCCTTAGTGGAAGTAGTTAGGTTGTTCTCATCTCCTGTCAGTGGTTGGCTACCACTCTTTCTCTGTAGAGGCAGAAACCATATGAAATGTTTCAGAGCAAAATTAACTGGAGGTGTCAAGAGAGGAACCACATTTGAGAGGGGTATAGTGAATTCAAATAAATGAGGATAGTACCCATGTAAGACCATTTCAGAGAAAGACTGAATCAGCACAGAGGATGGAGATTCTAGCATAGCAACTTAGGAATGACATAACAAGAACAACTCTGAGACTGAGAAAAATATGTGTAAGACTCTGAAGTGAGTGTAGACTTAACAAGAGGAGCAAGGACATGCAGTTACCAGGACCTGGACCAAACTGGGCCATGAGAGAGTATTTCTTCAATTGCCTTTCATCCAAGAATATGTCTGTGCTGGGATTTTATTCTACTTGTCTAGATGATCCTAGTTACAGTTTCTATTGGAATGTTAAAAATAATATCACATGGTGGGGGCAGTTCCTAAGATATTTAGAGAGTAATCACTTATATTATTGAAACTCATTGTTTAAGCTTTGGGTCCTTTGTTTGAAATCTAAGTCTTTTTACATCCCAAAGAAGTAAAACAAGACAATTCTCATAGATTTGCAGAAGATACTGGTTCTATTTTCTGGTGATTCAAATGTCTCCAGAATCACTTTGAACTGGAAGCCATGTGGTTTTTTTTATGGCCACAAACAGCGAACATATGGCCTAAAGAGCTCTTTCCTCCCCAGCAGTTATATTTCCAGTACAACCAGGCCCAGCATAGCCACCGCTGTAATTGGCAGACAGTGAGTATGGCTGGTTGTTTGCTTGTCCTTGTAAAATTGAGCGTGACAAGCCAATGAGGGGTGGAGCTGTGCCTGTTGTAAATACATTTAGAATTCAAGAAAAGTAAAGGGTAGATTTGAAAATTTGATTTGTGAAGCTCATAACTATTCATTCATTTCTTAACCAGAGTTCGTTAAATTTAACAGTTGTGTGACTCTGCATTCACAGATGACAACCACGACATATTTTGGGCAATAAATTACTAACTGCTTTAATAAAAGGAACTGATTTAATAGCTTATTGTGGAGTAGCAATAGAAGCTTTAAAATCTGTCTTCTACCTCTACAGGGTTTATTTTCAAGGTTTAGACTCTAACAATAAACATTCTTTTAATCTTTTGCCATGTAAACAAGTCCACTTACAGCACAGTCATTTACTTGTCTTGTAATAAAAAGTAATTTATGTTACATGATTCTGATTTACATTTATAGTTTCTTTCCATGGCAGGGGCATAATACACTTTGGTTGTTCTAGTGGAAAGTGCTTTATAGTTATTTAATGTGTGAAACAAAATATTGCCTGTATTTAAAAAAAAAAGAAGTTCAGAAAGTTGGAGCAGGGCCTGAAATTGGTGTGAGCTGCATATTTGCTTGCTTCTTTGCTTCTTCTGCTAAATACTACTGTTGTAAACTTTCATGGAAACCATTGCATATTTTAATTTGATTTTATTTTTATCAGTGTTGAGTATTCTTTTCTTCCCTTCTACAACCCTTTCCTCTCTCCAGAGATGTCCAGGCAAAGCAACTCTCCTTGTCAACTAAGAACTTTGGGGAGTACTAAGACTCCAGTGAAGATATAAGCAGCTAACAACCACATCTGTTAGCCACTTTATAAAATAAGAGTTAGCAAGATGCCATTAGGTCTGAATTGGTTATTTTCCTAGTGAGAGGGTTAAACTGCTCCTGATCAACACATGTAGGATCCTGATTAGCTTTCTGGCATGGTGCTTGCATAATTTTGTTATTTGTCTTGAATTGAGAATCTTCATTCAGACATGCTCCAAGAGGCATGTTTTACTTTTTCCTGGAATCTCAGACCCTCACAGAGACAGACTGGTTCACCTGTTGCCAGCCACCAGGTCTTTCATGATTTCCCCAAGAACATACCCAGGTGTATAATAAAGAGACCCATAGGGGAAACCCTTTATGTTTTGGATATGAATCAGAGAGTGTAAACTCAACAGTATATAGGAAATAATCATGCTTCTTTATTTTTCAGTTACTGATTTAATTCTGACTTTGCAATACACCCCATTTTTCTGTACTGTACCCTTATTATCCATGGGGATCTTCCTACTGTGGTTTTGATATGGTCAAAGAGTCAGAATTAGTCCCGCTGGTTATCAAACTTTTCTCCCTGTGTATGTTAGCCCATGTCAACAATATTAATTTATGGCTTTGGTGTGGCATTGAGAACATAAGAGCTATGTCAAAAGTAGGAACTCTCATTCTACTATTTCTTGATTCCATCAGGATTAACTTATATATTCTAAGGCCCAATCTGTTACACACCTTTCTTCACCTATGGCTCAAGGAATGCTTTTAGCCTTGGAAAACATTTCCATTTTCCCCGCTTCCATCAGAAGCATGCACATCGACTTCTCTTTCTTTTTCCTCTGACCCCAGAAATCTGTTTTTTTATCTTGGGGAAATCCTTTTTTCCTCACAATTCCCCACCATCTTTTTCTCTATGGTTCTCAACTGGCTTCTGTTTCTGAAAATATGCCAAGAAGGTAAAATCCTAAGATCATCTTTGTTTTTTTCCTTGAAGGCAAAAGGAAAATAGAAAAGGTAGATTAAAAATCATGAATTATTACCACAGAAATTATCCTAGTATAAACAAATACATACATTCTCAAAAACAGATGCCTGAAAGATTCATTTTTCTAGTAAGAAAAAAAAACCAACTAGGCAAAAGGACCTGCAAGCCTTGTGCATTGAGTTTTTTATGAATATACCACACTGTCAAAATGAAAAGAGAAACTGTGTTTCATATGTCAAGAAAATAGTGAAGAATCAAATTTCCAGAAATCTTCCAAAGGACCTGTAATTGTCATGCATCTACTTCCAAATCACCCATGGAGTTATATAGAACCCGATGGTGTTTGCAGTGATCTTTTATCCATTAACATTACTCAAATCCTCTACACTGTAATGATTTTTATAGGGTCTCATATTTCTAAGAAGAAGCATCAGAGCTAATGGACGTTTTCTTAATATCACCTGCAAAACCATGAGTGCCCACACTTTTTTTTGAAACTTTCTTCTCCCTTGAAGTCCATACAAACACTTTTTCAAGTACTCCTGCTTTTCTGATCATCTTCCTTCAACTCCTTCATGAAACTTTTTCACTTTGACACCCCTGAATGCTTACTAGTATACAGTTCCAGTCCTCCATTTTTGGTTCTCTGTCCCTCTCACAGAACAGTCTTGCTTTCAGAAATTCAACCTCCAGCCATCTTCTCAGGAGACCTCCCTGCCAGTCCTCAGTACTTTGTATTCCAACATCCACATGCCCACTAAACACCACCATGTGCATATTCCACAGTACCCCAACTCCACTTCCGAAGTTTCAACTAACCTGTGCCCTCTTTAGGGTTCCTTTTATTAGCCACACAATTGTAATTTCCATCCATGCTCTTGAATCTTAAGCAACCCATCCAGGCCACAAAACCAATACCCATTGTAAGTAGTTACAATACCCATTGTAAGTAGTAAATCTCAGGATTTACACCCACTCTTGTTATTGATGTCATCCAGCTGACCCTAGTGTCAGGAATGAATGCCCTATTTACTCCTGACACTGTTTGTAATCTTCAGTTTCCCTGCTTTGCTTCCTGGACTTCAAGTTCCATATCTGTACTTGATTCTCTTTTATCTCTGTTTATATTACCACATACAGTCTTGGAAGAAAATGTTCTTTCTTAACCTGTCAAGTTTACTTCTAGATTGTCTTCCATTATTGAAGGATAAACCAGACTTCCAACTTGCAGACTGATTTCTCCTCACAAGGTATATAATTGACCTGTTGTAAAATCTCATTAAACCCCTAATGCTAACTGTCCTCACCTGCTCTTCTTTGGATTATTCAAGCAGTTTTCCTTGGTCTCTACTCTCTAGTTTTGTTCCCTACCTGGAAGCCAGAATGATGGCTTTCAACTGCAGTGCTGATCATTCCTTTGTTTTAAATCCATCAAATAAGTATTTCCAACTCTGAGATCATTTCAGGGTAAAAAAGCCACACACACCGACTTCTCTTTCTTTTGAAACATTTCAAACACATAGATTTTTGGCTTCAACTCCAGACATAGTAATTTGGTAGATCCAAGAGAGGGCGATGGCGTCAGTGTGGGGAATGAGGTTTTCAGATGACTGACTGTGGCCTTCTTAGCATGGGCTCCCAGCTATTCCATGACCTGTCATGCCACTTCCTGCTCCAGGGACTTAGAAGGATCACTTACCTTTCTGTATAATTCATGTATCATGGACTCTATTATACTGCTTGATGATCACTGACCTTAACTGGACAGGAAGACAACAGTATTATCAATGTGCCTGAGCTGGTTTTGAAGTCATTTAGGACCCTAGAGATACAACTTAAAGAATCCCATTGTAATTGTTCACACTGTAATTGAGTGCTATTTCTGTAAAGCACTAGACAAAATAATTCCTCATCCCACTTGGTATTTACACCTTTAAAGTATTTATAGACTATTTTTATATCCTCGCTTAGTCATCACTTAACAAAGCAGTATGCAATTTGCTTCCAGCTTATTAATTTAGAAATCTATCTCTCCATAAGTTGATAACTTTTCCAAAATTATTCCATTATTATTATTATGTGTGTTATTAAATTGTAGCTTTTCTGTTTTGAAAAACTAGATCGTATGTCTTTTGAGGGTAGCAATTATGACTTGAGTTTCAGTGTTTAGGTCGCTCTTGTTTGACACAGACATTGGCATAAAATTCAGAGAGAGGTAGAAAGAGTGGATTTACCAGGACTATTAGGGACATGAGTTCTGACTCCCCTTCCTGTTATTTTATTTTGGTCTTGTAACATATCTAAGAGGCTCATTATTGTTACCACTGTATCTTTTAGATATTAGTATTTTGCTGATTGAAATGCAAATTAGCTTATTTGAGATGCATTATTCTTTGATAAGAAAGAAAACCTAGGGGGAAAAAGGAATACTTCGTATTACTTTACATCTCTGGAAAAGGATTGCTCACATCACATAACTTGATAAGAATTTGCCAAAAATCCAGATGATGCATCTATCAAGCAGTGTAAATTATCATTCTGAAACTGTATTACAAAATGTTGTATTTGGCTACAATCCAATGAAATGTACCAAATGCAATTTATAAGGCATTCAGAACTGTACCCTTCATTTGATTCTGTGCATACCCATGTGGTAGCTGGAAAATATTCATTAACTTTCTATTACCAAGTGAAATAATCAGGACTCACTTCAATAAATCCTTGATAATTCATAGACACTCTCTCTCCTCCCACAGTCCCCTCAACCATCCAGTTCTGTTCAAAACACAGGTATAAATGAAAAAAGGATCTTTACTTGCACAAGAGTAACCTTTGAGTCCAGCAACAGTGAAAACCATAGGACACCTACATTTCTGACATAGAACACTGTGATTAGTTGTTAGGCATATTAGAAAAATTATTTTAAAGTCTTGTGCCAGTGGAGGAATACACAAAGACCAGAATAGCCTTTGAGACCTAAGGAGCATGGACAAAGCATGAGCATCTGAAGAGACTTGACAGATTGAAGACAGAAGACATTGGCAGATATTAAAAGTGGCAAGTATAACAAGCCATGGAAGTCATAAGCTTGTTTTTGATGTTGGAATGGAAGCCATGAAATGACTGAAGAAAGAATAGTTATGTTGTCAGAAAGTAGTAAGCAGGTGACATCAGCATGCACCTCAGCACACCCCGTTCAGCTGTGTGTGTTCATTAGCAGTTAGGACAGCGCTGCCATCTGAGGAACTGTCTCTGTACCTCTAGCATCACCTGAAGAGTGACATTACCTCCCTGTGGCCCACTCTAACCTACCATCTACTGTCAAAAATGCATTTAGAGGGCATATTAAATAATTCATAATCAAAAGGAAGACAAATTTAAATCAAGGTAAAGTGACATTTAGTTTTCTCTGTTTAGGAAGGTACAGATGTGTATATAATGTATATGTGCATGTATATGTGTATATAGTTTCATGATTTCCATAATTACATCTGTTTTTTAAAATTATGTTTATTGAGTCAAGTTAGTCACATAATTATTTTAGGAGTTTTAAGTTCAACCTCACATGTATATGTTTTCACACCATGTCCCTCACCAAAGTCCCAGTAATTGCCACCATGTCCCACTGGGCCCCTCATTCTCTCACTCGTACCTACCTACCCTCCCCTTCTTTTTTTTTTT